>ML663009.1:44722802-44796588 GCA_007570785.1 Antilocapra americana | reverse complement strand
TCTTTTAATTCTTTTTTCATTTTTCCTTTCTGTTTCATTTATTTCTGCCATTCTGTCTTCTACCTCACTTATCCTGTCTTCTATCTCTGTTATTCTACTGTTGGTTCCCTCCAGGGTGTTTTTGATCTCATTTATTGCATTATTTATTGTATTTTGACTCTTTTTCATTTCTTCTAATTCCTTGTTAAAGCTTACCTGCATCTTCTCAATCCTTGCCTGAAGGTTATTAAACTGCAACTCCAACTTATTTTCCATGTTTTCGATCATTTTCACTATCATTATTTGGAATTCTTTGTCAGGTAGACATCCTATCTCTTCGTCTTTTGTTTGGTCTGGGGGATATTTATCCTTTTCCTTTACTTGCTGGGTATTTCTCTGCCTTTTCACCTTGTTTATCTTGCTGTGTTGTCCCTTTATTGTGGGGGTTCCTCACTATGGGAGGGGTTGGATGTGTGGTTTGTAGAAGTTTCCTGGATGGGAAAGCTTGTGTGGTGTTCTGGTGGGTGGATCTGGGTTTCCTCACTGGAACTAACAATGGAGTGTCCAGTAAAGAGTTTTGAGGTGTCGGTGGACTTGGTGTGACCTTGGGCAACCTGTGTATTGAAGCTCCAGGCAGTGTTCCTGCGTTGCTGGAGAATTTGCTTGGTATATCTTACTCTGGAGCTTGTTGGCCCTTATGAGTTGGTTAGTTTCTGTTTTGGTATGGAGGAGTTTGATGAGTTCCTATCGATTAATTATCTCTTGGATCCAGGAGTTTTCTGGAATTCTCAGGGTCTGGGTTTGGCCTCCTGTCTTCCAGTAGCCTCAGGACTCTTTTATCTCTGCACTGATGGTAGCAGAACCTCTAGTTTAGTGATGAGAAGTTTCTTCACAGTGAGGGACACCCTGTCAGGTACACAGAGTTACATGGCATGGACCAGAAGGAGAAGAGAGGAATCAGATGGTGAGGGAGTGAAGTGGTCAGTGATTGCTCCCCTGTGTGCTCTCCACAGCCTGGATCCCTTGGAGATGTTCACAGAGTTATACCAAAATGTGAAGAGGGTGGAAGGAGACAGAATTGACCAGAGAGAGAAAAGAGAGAGTCAGATGGACAGAGACAGATCCAGCCAGTGGTCAGTTATTTCAGTGTTCTTCACAGCTCATAACACTCAAGCAGATTCCCAGAGTTGGGTAGAGAAGATACAGGGGAAGGTGTCTTGGTAGGAGAAGAAAAAAAAGGAGAGACAAGAATGGGGAGAGAGCAGTCAAGCCAATGATTTCACTCCCAAGTAACAATGGGTACTGGAGCTTGGATCCTTAAAGGTACAAAGTTGATACCAAATACTAATAAGCAAAGATTAAAAATCTAGAGTAAAGACTGGATTCTCAAAAATACTATTACGGAAAAAAGAAAGAAAGAATGATAAAGAAGAAAATTTTTAAAAAATCAATTAAAAAAATTAAAAAAGGGGAAAAAGTGAAGATATAAAAGGTAAGAAAGGAGATAGAATGGAGAATACAATAAGGGAGAAAGAGGAGATTTTAAAAAAAGGGGGGGGAAGAAAAATAAAGAAAAAGAAAGAAAGAAAAACAAAGAAAATACCAAGGTTATAGGGGACTTAAAAATTCTAAAAAAAAAAAAAGTATAAAAAAGTTTTAAAAATTTAAAAGATGTTCCTAGTACAGTTATAACTAAGGCTTTCTCTGGTGCTGATGCGTACAGCGAGGGGTCAGTTCATTTTCAGATAATTCCTTGGTCTGACTTGTACTTCTCACGGTCTATAGACTCCTTTCTATGCAGTCTGCGCCACCTGCAGGGATTTAATCTGCTACTCCTGTCAGTTCCAAAGCTGTTCCCTCTGCTAGCTTAAGCGTCTTCTGTTTGCTGGCCTTTTAAGTGTCTATTCAGCGCTCTGCGGTTTGCCCCACTCCTGGTGAGTGCGCTTCCCCCGCCCCCTCTGCTCAGGCTCTCTGTCGTCCACCTGGCGCAGTTGGGGAGTGCGGCTTCTCCCCTCCCCCGGCCCAACCGCTCGGTTTTCTCGGCATGCAGCTGAGCACGCCTTCTTAGGTGTGTAGAGCACCGATCCGTCCAGAATCCCCAGAAGTCTTGGTTAGCACCTAGCTCTGCTTGCAATTTGGCCGCGGAAGCCTCGCCGGGGCTGGGTTATGCCCGCTGCTCTCGGGCGGGGGCTGGGCCGGTCCGCAGCCCGCAGCCTCCCAGCTCCACTCGGCCGGCCGTCTCTCTGCCGGCTCCGCACCGCTCTTTGTTCTGTGCGCGGGCCTGGCGGGCGGGGGAGGGGGGCTCTTCCTGGGGAAAGCTACTTCTCAGTCTATCTCCGGTTAGCCCCCTGGGTTGGGTCCCTCAGGCTGCTCCCTCCCTGAGCAGTCTACTTTGGCTAGTGGGGGGTGGGGCGCCCATGCTGCCGCTCCGCTGTGCCTTCCAGCCAGAGATGTAGCTTGCAGGGCTTAATTATTAATCTGCTTTTACTCCCGGCTAACTTGCTCTCCAAGATTCACCGCAGATCCGCCAGAGAGAATGCTCCCTGGTATTCGGAAACCTTTCTCCTCTTTTTTTTCCTCTTTATTCCAGACTCCCCTTCCGGGACAGATCCCCGCCCCCAACTCTTTGTCTCTCCCTTTACTTTTTGTTTTTTTTCTTCTGTCCTACCTCCTCTCGTCGGCAGTGGGCCGTCCCTTTAGATGCCCGATGTCCTCTGCCAGCATTTAGATCCTGTTTTATGGAGTTTGCGCGGCCTTTAAAAGTTCTTTTGGTGTATTTATTGAGGAGAGAGTGGTCTCCCCGTCCTATTCCTCTGCCATCTTAGTTCCTCTCTCCTAATTAATGAGTTTCTGAAAGAGTCCCAGTAAACAATTCCTGATCTGGAGGTGTTCCTAATAGCAATGAGGAATGTACAGCTTCCTATGCCCAAATAAACCATATATGGAAATATAGTAGTCTTTTTAAAATAGCTTATTTAATGGAGAAAACAATTTTTTGTACAAAATACTGATGACAATGCCCTGTTCTTGAAATCTGTGCTGTGAACGTAATCTCCGTACCTCCCTAAGTGTGGCCTTTGTCTTCCAGGGAGCTGTTGGGGCGGGGCCACGCCTCAGGAGCACGTGGTCTCGGTGAGGCATGAGGCTGCGAAGGAGCAGCTCTGGTCCCTGCAGAGCTCCCTGTCATTACAGTGGTTGCCTAGCCGCTCTCATGCCCTGAGAACAGGCAGTTCTGAGTCCACAACAGAGATGCAGCGACGCAGCCTGCCCCTTGCTCCTTGATGCATTAGAACGTCGCCTACTCCAGTACCACTGGCTGTGTCGAGCAACTTATGGACAGTCTGCATTTTCTAGAGGATTTTAGAGGGATAGCTATCACTCCCTGGAAACTTCTCCCTTTCTAGTCACAAAGAAGTTCTTGAGTGAGTGAGTGAGTGAAAGTAGCTCAGTCATGTCCAACTCTTTGTGACCCCGTGGACTATGCAGTCCATGGGATTCTCCAGGTCAGAATACTGGAGTGGGTAGCCTTTCCCTTCTCCAGGGGATCTTCGCAACCCAGGGATCGAACCCAGGTCTCCCACATTGCAGGCAGATCCTTTACCAGCTGAGTCACTGGAGAAGCCCAAGAATACTGGAGTGGGTAGCCTGTCCATTCTCCAGGGGATCTTCCTGACTCAGAAATCAAACTGGGTCTCCTGAATTGCAGACAGATTCTTTATCAGCTGAAAGAAGTTCTTAGGCCTTAGATTTTTCTAAAGCATGGTAAATCATATCTCAAACTCTCATTTAATTGCATCAAGAACTTGGAGACTTGGTGATAAGAGAACTCACAGGAGATTTGAAAACTTGATTTATTTGACAAATACTTTCTGAACATCTGTTTTTAGTAAGGCACTGTATTAACTAGATAAGGTAGACTTTTAAACAATCTATTAGATCATCTATGCACTCATATATTATGTATATATAATATATATATATATATTATGTATATATTCACACATATATCCCAATGCTATGATAACATTTTACATATATGTTCAATATATACACAGGTATGCACATACATACACATCCATTCAAATGTGTTATGTATTTTACATATCATAAATATTCTCATGTATGACCTAAATATATGTGGTATCATTAATGTGGCAGTGTTAAAACATTATGCTCTAATAATTCTAATTATGAATAGTTACCAACCACAGACAGTCAGTAATCCTTTTATGGGCCTGAGAATGGTGGAAAAAGTTACAGATTAAGGGATTAGATCTGACAGACAGAGTACCTGAAGAACTTTGGGTGGAGGTCCATTACATTGTAGAGTAGGTGGTGATCAAAATCATCCCCAACAAAAAGAAACGCAAAAAGACAAAATGGTTGTCTGATGTGGCCTTAAAGATAACTTAAGATAACATAAGAGAAGTGAAAAGCAAAGGAGAAAAGGAAAGATATATCCATCTGATAGTCGAGTTCCAAAGAACAGCAAGGAGAGATACGAAAACCTTCCCAAGTGATCAATGCAAAGAAATAGAGGAAAACAACAAAATAGGAAAGACTGGAGATCTCTTCAAGAAAGTTAGAGATACCAAGGGAACAATTCATGCAGTGACGGGCACAATGAAGGACAGAAATGGTATGAACCTAACAGAAGTAGAAGGTATTAAGAAGAGGTGGCAAGGATATACAGAAGAACTATACAAAAAAGATCGTCATGACCCAGATAACATGACGTGATCACTCACCTAGAGCCAGACATCTTGGAGTGTGAAGTCAAGTAGGCCTTAGGAAGCATCACTAAGAATGAAGCTAGTGGAGGTGATGGAATTCCAGCTGAGCTATTTCAAATCCTAAAAGATGATGCTGTGAAAGTGCTGCAGTCAATATGCCAGCCAGTTTGGAAAACTCAGCAGTGGCCACAGGACTAAAAAATGTCAGTTTTTCATTCCAATCCCACAGAAAGGCAATGCCAAAGAATGTTCAAACTGCCACACAATTGTACTCATCTCACATGCTAGCAAAGTAATGCTCAAAATTCTCCAAGCAAGGCTTCAACACTACATGAACTGTGAACTTCCATATGTTCAAGCTGGAATTAGGAAAAGAGATCAAATTACCAACATCTGTTGGATCATAAAAAAAAGCAAGAGAGTTCGAGAAAAACATCTATTTCTGTTTCAATTGACTGCTCTAAAGTGTTTGACTGCGTGGATCACAACAAACTGTGGAAAATTCTTAGAGACAGGAATACCAGACCAACTTACCTGCTTCCTAAGACATCAGTTTGCATGTCAAGAAGCAACAATTAGAACTGGACATGGAACAGGCTGGTTCCAGATTGGGAAGGAGTACATCACGGCTGTATATTGTCACCCTGCTTATTTAACTTTTATGCACAGTACATCATGCGAAATGCCAGGCTGGACAAAGCACAAGCTGGAATCAAGATTTCTGGGAGAAATATCAATAAACTCAGATATGCAGATGACACCACCTTATGGCAGAAAGTGAAGAGGAATTTAGAAAGACAGTAATGAGAACCCAACATGGGAGACAACGAAAGGAACGCAGATGTATAGAATAGACTCGTGGACTTTGTGGATGAGGGTAAGGGTGGGATGAGATGGGAGAAGGGCATTGAAGCATGTTAATTGTCATGTGTCTAATCAATCGCCAGCCCAGGATTGATGCTCGGGACTGGTGCAGCGAGATTTCCCGGGGGGGAGGGAGGAGGGAGGGGGGACCCGGAGGGGAAGCATATGTAAACCCATGGTGATATCATAACAATGTATGGCTAAAACAATAATTAAAAAAAAAAAATAAAAATATAAAAAAAAAATAAATAAAGAGCCTCTTGATGAAAGTGAAAGAGCAGAGTGAAAGAGTTGGCTTAAGGCTCAACATTCAGAAAACTAAGATGATGACATCTGTTCCCATCACTTCATGGCAAATAGATGGGGAAACAGTGGAAATAGTGACAGACTTTATTTTCTTGGGGTTCGAAATCACTGCAGATGGTGACTTGCAGCCATGAAATTAAAAGATGCTTGTTCCTTGGAAGAAAAGGTATGACCAACCTATACAGCATATCAAAAAGCAGAGACATTGCTTTGCCAGTAAAGGTCCTTCTAGTCAAAGCTATGATTTTCCCAGTAGTCATGTGAGAGTTGGACCATAAAGAAAGCTGAGCGCCAAAGAATTGAGGCTTTTGAATTGTGGTGTTGAAGACTTTTTGAGTCTGTTGGACAGCAAAGAGATCAAACCAGTCAATTGTAAAGGAAATCAGTCCTGAATATTAATTGGGAAAACTGATGGTAAAGGTCCAATACTTTGTTCATCTACTGCAAAGAACTGACTCATTGCAAAAGACCCTGATGCTGGGAAAGATTGAAGTCAGGAGGAGGAGGGGTCGACAGAGGATGAGATGGTTTGATGGCATCACCAACACGATGGACATGAGTTTGAGTAAACTCCAGGAGACAGTGAAGGACAGGGAAGCCTTGTGTGCTGTAGTCCATGAGTCACAAAGAGTCAGACAGGACTGAGCAACTAAACTGAACTGACCCAAGAGATTGCAGAGAGTCACAAATCCTTTTATGGGATCGGAAATGGTGTTTGAAGCAGACTGTAGAGGCAGTGTGATTTCTAGGGCTACTGTGTCAAGTTTCTACATCCTTCTTGACTAAAACAGCAGTCATTGTTGCTTTCACAGTTCTGGAGGCCAGAAGCCTGACAGTGAGATGTCAGCAGGGTGGTACACCCAGAGAAGGTGCTCAGGGGGCATCTGCTTCTGGCCTTCTTTTGGCTGTCGGCTGTCCTTGGCTTTACACACACCACTCCAAATTCTGCCTCCCTGGCCACACTGCCTTCTCCTATGTGTCCACTACCTCTTGGCTTCTTTTATAAGGACAGTTGAGATTTTTATAGGATTACATGAATAATGCAGGAAAATTCCTCAAGATCTTAAACCTAACTGTGCAGGTCACAAGTTTTGGCTCAGATATTAGTCTGTGGGCATATGTTAAGAGGCCACTACTCAACTCCCTATAGGTGAGACCCTTCAAGGGCTGATTTTGAGGAAAGCATCACAGGCTGAGAAACTAGACTAAGCAGATATGTAGGGGTCAGAAAAAGAAGGTATGTCAGTACAAGAAGGAGCATTGGGGAGCAGCCGCTTGCAGAAGAGAGGAGAGGTAGGCAAACGAGGTTCAGGGAGCTGCGGGAGCCCCTGGCCCCTGGGAAGCCATGTTAAAATGAATGGAGAGCCAGAGAGGATGCTGTTAACACAGCCTACGTGAGACCTTGCCAAAGCCTGCGTGAAGATGTCGGCCATGAGAACAGAAAGCATTGAAGAGAATTCTAAATGTCTGTTTAATTGGGAGGAGGTTAGGATAGTAACAAGAGGGAAATTAGAAGACAGAAGTGATGTTTGGGTTTGGATGGTTGCTTCAGTTTCTAGCGTGACATCTGCAGGAAGGTACACTTAGATATGTGGAGTTGATCTCCAGAGTGTTCAGCATGGGAGTTATCCACACTGAAGGGTGAGGCTCCCGAAGGAAGAAAGAGAAAGGGAAGAGATGTCTCCAACATCACATCTTGGAGACCTCCTTCCTTCAGAGGTTAGAGGAACCTTCCTTTTTTCATTATGTTTTAAAATGTGCACTTTTGACACAGCAGGTTCTTTAATGTATAGGATTTTTCATGCTCTGATTGTAGGTGAACTCAATCTCTCTTTGTTGTGTCTACTGAGATACTGTTATCTGAACTGTGCTATGATTCTTTGCATTTTGTGCTAAAGTAATTTACTCTAATTATGACCTTATTAAAGAAACATGGTTATATTTGCTCTTTGTTTTATGGTAATGACTGATCAACAAAATGCTAATTGACGTTACAATTTTGTGCTATATTTGTTCTGATATTTAAATGCTTTCATTAGTATTTAATTTGCATACCAGCCTGAGTTATCTATCCTGATATTACTTTTGCTTTTTTGGTTCCAGGAAGTAATTTATTAAGACATGGCAAGGGTCCAAAGTTTTGTTATCGTGTGTTGTATTAACACTGGTTTTCAGGGAAGGATTTTTTCTTTATTAATCAAGGAAATATGCAGGTGATTTCAAGTATGCCATTGAATGTGAAGTGTTTGTTGTTTTAAATTTAAAATATCACAGGACTATCCTTTGTCTAGTTGAAAGCAATAACTTCTAAACATAACCTTGGTATTAGTCTTTAGTTTTTAGTGTTTGTGATTGAATTGTTTTCCCAGGAGCTTATTTCTGGTTCAGTTCAGATTCATATATATGGTTCATATTATCAGTTTAGATTCATATGTATGATTTATCAGATATTTAACTTATCAGACAGTAATTTCTCCTGGGGCACCAGGTACCTACCTTTTCCCATTTATTTCCTGTTACTTTTATTCCTTTTGTAAGGAGGAATAAAAGTAAAAATTATTTTAGAAGATTTTATAAGATTTTTAAAAGGTTTTAAAACCTTTTAAACCTTTAGTATTAGAAGTTATATCCCTCTCTCCCCTAACTATTATGCTCTGAGGTCACAGTAAAGTCTTCAGATTTCTGCATTAGGAATTAGCTGCCCCAGGCTTCAGTACCAGCTTTCATGAACTCCTTAATTCTGGGTCATCTGTCAATTGGAAAAAAACTATTCTGTGGTATCATTAAAACAGATAATGAAAGAATCAAGATCATGTGTATTTAAAAGTACTCTGAAAAAATTCAAAGTAATATAAAATGCATGGTAAAATTATACTATATGTTTAATTCTATAGATATTTGGTTATTTTATTTTGAAGTGACACATATGAACTACAGAGAAGGAAAGGTAGATAGACGAAAGTTGTGGATCTCAACATATTTTACATGTGAATCATCAGGATCATTTTGAAATGTCTAGTTGGAAGATTCAGGAGGCTTGTTGTGGGCCTGATATGATGAATCTAACAAGCCACTGAGTGATGTCCATGCTGCTTGTCTGTGGGGCACAGACTTAGAAGCAAGGAGCTGGAGAACTAATGCAGTTTTCTTTCTAGTCAAATATTAGGAGAATATATATATATATATATATATATATATATATATATAAGTTTATACCGTTTGTGGATTCAGATGTATTCATTATAATACACATAAATCTGTGAGAAAGCATAAGAAAAATTTTAGCTTCGCTGGAGAATAAAAGCACTTAAAAACTGGAAAAGAAAATTAATCTAACTAGGGATTTTGCTGTTTAAAAAAAAAAAACTTCAGAGTGATAACCTCTTGTAATGTAAATTCCTGTCTCAAATAGTTGCTTTGTAAATATGGATTTCCTCTTATAGTTTTCTTAAAGTGAATTTTTTTAAAAAAAGAAGAGTTAATATAGAACTTAGAATCTGTTGTCAATTTTTCTCTGTTCAATAAATATGATAACTTTGATATTACATCATTTCACTTTTCCCCTTTAACACATAGAATTATTATACTAGATTAGGTATCATGGATTTATATCATTTGCTTTTAATAAGAAATTTTTCAGAAAATATTAATCTCTGTAACATAGGCCAGGTTATAGGATGCCTACAGTGTGTCAAGAATTAGCTAAATGTGGCAGATGTAAGATGAATGAGCATGGTTTTTGCTTCTGTGAGCTCATTTTCTTCTGGGGAGAGCCAAGCATTTGTGTACCAGCACTGACAAAGCCCTGGCACCTGTCTGCAGGACAGAAGCTATGAGCTCTCGACAGGGGTGCCTGTCAGGAGGGAGTTTGGTTTTGGCAGCCAGTGCCTTGAGCTAGGCATTAAGTGGGCCTATTTGGAAGGGCAGGAAAGGCAGGCAGAATTCCAGATGGAGAATTCTAGACAACCAATACATAAGAAAGCACAAAAAGATAATGTTCAATGCTAGCTGAATAATTTTAGGTGCAGTGGAAGATCATAATCAGTCATTACAGAATTTGTTGCATGGAAGTCAGCCAGTTAGTCTTTGACCAAGTCAACAAGTCAAAATGGTCTATGGCAACAAAGTGAGATGACTAAATTGACTGTAACTTTCAAATTCAGAGTACTAAAAAGGCTCAGAACTCTCTGAAACACTATAGCTTTTCCTTCTGCTGTTGATAAAATTTGTCAAATAAGCTTTACTTTTATTCTAGAAACAGTGCTATAAATCTAGTATCTGTTGGAATATTTGTAATTTCAAATTTTAGCAGAACATTCCAGTTCCCAGGAAGATCATCCTTTGTTTGCCATCACACTTCATTACATTTTTTGGCTTAATCCCATTTTCTCCTGCTAGAGTGTATGTTGACAAGTTATAGGGCAAGGATCGAATCTCTTATTCACAGCTTTATAATGAGGAGAGTGCTGGAGCATATTATTCATTAATCCTGTATTAGTCCAATGTTTAAAGGTCCTTTTAGTTAGTGAAATTCTAAACAACAGACACATTTTAAAATGTACTTAATATCTACAATAGTGTTATTATTTTGTGCAGGCCCTTTGGTATAATGAGTTCTAATGCACAGTAGACGGGAGCTGGAGAAATGCTAGGCCAGTGGAACAAACATTGGAAGGAAGGAACTCTAAGGGTGGCGCTGTTGAACTGTTTGGCATCTGGTGAATTCCTTAGTATGGCACTTAGCTTTTCCATATGCAAAATGGGGACCTTGGGCTAATTGCAGTCTAAGTCTCTTCTGCTTCTAAAACTTTATGATGTGTGTAAGTGAAATATCACTGTAAAGTATTTTAGGAGGTTGACTCCAATGTTTGAGTGTTTCTTAAAGAAAGCTCTTGGTCTGGCAGACTGGATAATGCTTTATATTTTATCTGCAATAAAGCATAAAAGTGATGACAGATAGCTGTTGGTGGGGGCTGAATGTGCCTGACAGAGCAAATGTTGACATAGATCTAGTGTGACATAATCATGCTTTTCAGTGATTTATTATTGGAAGAGGTGTGTTTGTGAAAAGTTACATGCCAGCTGAATGTCATTCTCATGTCATTGATGTTGTAATTTATAAAATGTTTACTTTTGCCAGGGGGTACATGTATATAGTTAAGTGATCAAATGGAAATCCCTCAGGGTTTACAATAATGAATAGTGGGCCTTCCAGTCTCTTCTTATGCACAAATCCCAATTCCCCAAGGACTCTGGTTTTTTCTTTAATTGACATTTGCTTGGCTATTTCTTTGCATATATGTCTGTTTCTAGATTTGTCAATTTTAGACATCATTTACTGTCTTTTTATACTAAGAGGGGATGATTCATGAGTTTTGAGAGGAAGTGAAAGTAAACAGGCTTATTAAATCTGTTGTGCTTAATGGGAATACTGCTAATTTGCCTTTGTGTGCTAAGTCGCTTCAGTCGTGTCTGACTCTTTGTGACCCCATGGGCTGTAGCCCACCAGGCTCCTCTGTCCATGGGATTCTCCAGGCAAGAATACTGGAGTAGGTTACCATGCCTTTAGAGATGTTTTATTTTTGTTTCTGTAGAATCATTATGGACAGTAGCAAGATCATTAAGTCATAGACAGCCTTGGCCCTCTTGGATGTCTAGTCTTCAGAAATTGAAATTTGTAGACAGTTTTAGGTCTTCTCCTGTGTACATGAGAGCTGAGTGGTGCCTGGTCTCCTCCTCCTTCAGATTCCAAAGAGGAGGCTTATAAAGTTGCCTCTGCATTTATCTCTCTTTTCTTGGAAATGCCTCTCTCTCCCTCACCATCCCGTTGCACTCATCTGCCTGGAGACCCTTCTTCCAATTCAAATTCAATATTAGCTCACCTTCTCTGTCTGAGAGCACTGCCTAGCCTTTCCAAGGGCTTATGGCTCCATCTCTAATTCGCACAACTCTTGGTGTGAGTATTTTTGCCTATTTTATGTATTTTCTTTTAGCGTTCCTTGCATCTCCTAGACCACTCTCTTGAGCGCACACCTTTACCTTTACTTCTCTTACAGACACCTTATATATGTCTCTCAGGTACCTCAAATTCATTGGGCACAAAGCTAAGCTCATTCCTTTCCTGAAGTCACTTCCCCTTCAGCACTCTGTATCTTGGTGAAAGACACTCCTGCTAAGGAGTGCCCCACTCCCTTCCTGCTGTCATCTAATCTGAAGTCCTCCAACTCTGCAAGGAGAAATCAGAGCAGGTGGCTCCCTTTTGAAAATATTCATTTATGCAACACCCATTTATGCAACAGAATAGCCTGAGTAAGGCTCATGTGTTGACTTTCTCAAACCCCTCAAGCCTTTGCACAGACATATACCCTGGCTTTGGCATATTGAATCACTTGGGATTTCTGGAAGGTAGTATTTCTCTTGGATTTTATATTTACTGTGCCATTTTGGAAAACCTCTTTACCTTCACTTCCTAGACAGATTCTTATCATCACTTTTATAGTTCCTCCTCCACTTTGACCAGCTCATCTCACAAGCTTTTCTGAGATCCTTCGAACTGAGATGGGTGACCCTGTAGCAGGCTGCCTCGGGTCTCTGGGCTTACTTTATGCCTAACACCTGACACTGTGTGATGTAATAGACACTAAGAAGCATAGCCAATGTTTATTTAGGGCTTATTTTGATCAAGGAATTATAATAAGTGTTTTATGGAGAGCAGGCCTTCTAAATGTGACTGTTTTATTACTAATATAACAGATGTAGTTGTTGGTTTACCTACCTTATGCTTGACCCTCCTTGTAGACTAACTATCATCCCTGCTGAAAGAGCAGTGGATCCCTTGCCTGCCCCACTGGCCTCAGTGCACTGAGAGAGGGCAGACACTTGATTTAGTCTGGGTCATCCAAATTCTCTATTATTGAAATCTTGAATTTGGACTCTGAATGATATAGGAGGTCACTGAAAGCTCAACTGAGAAGAATGACTACTTTTTATCCTGTGGATGCAGTATAAAGCCAACCAGAAAGGATACTGGAGCTCTGCAGCCCATGGGTCCTGAGGAGGCAGCGAGCAGACCTCTGGTTCTGCCTTCGATCTGATGGTTTCAGCCCCTCGTGAGGCCTGGGTAAACATACTGAGTTGGGGTCCAGGAGATCTCTGTGTGTCTGCCCCTAGGTTGTCCTTCTTACCTAAGCTAAATGACTGAGTTCTATTGCTTGAAATCAGAGTGTTCCTAATTAAGGTATTGATGTTCACCACAATACTGACTATGACCCTCTTAAGGACATGGAGTGCAGACTGGGTACCTTCAGGTAACTAAAGCCAGTGTGGCTTCTTATAGCTGGTGTTCCTGGGATTGTACCACTTGAATCGGGCTTTGGGTGAGGCTTATTACTCCAGTTTAGAGTTACATTTTGTATATGTGATAAATTTTCTAGTCCATTGCAATCATTTCTTTTTAATAGTATACTTAGGATGTTCTAACTATGATTAATGGTATGTACCTCCTAGAGCTGCTTAGCATCTGAAAAATTAAGGCTAATGTTTAATGTGTGCAATCCATTGTTGATTTTGCAGTAGTTACCTGGAATCTAGTACTCCAAAGATGGTATTAAATATGTGTGTGTGTACGTATAATCTCTAAACACCCATTTATGTACACACATCTGAATTTCTACTTACAAAGGATAACAGAAACAGAATTCTTAAGACCTTTAATTGGTACTTTCATGCTCCCTGTATACTTCACTAGTGGGTGATCGAGATGATTAATATTATAGCAATGCATGTGGTTGTCAGAGATTCAAGAAGTAAGAAGAATAAAGATGTAAGCACAGGTGTCTGTTCTAACACAGGGCCCTGTCAGTAATTAAGAGGTACCCATTCTGGTGGCTGCTATGTCTCTTCAGGTTTTCCCAGATCCTATCCCTGGTGAACAACATGCACAGATGGGCACTGGTTACATGATACACCAGGCCTTAGGCTACATAATTATAGGTTATGTAGCCTCTTTGAGCCTCAGTTTCCTTCTTGTTTTGTTTTCTTGTTTTAAACAAATTGCATGGAATTCGTGACACTGATTTTGCAATCATACATCAAATGACTTGTCTATATAGTCTTGTGCATTTTATGATACATAATAGCATCTCAATAAATGCTAGTGACTACTATTGCTGTTTAACTCAAAGTTAATTTGTTATTCTGAATTAAAACTTGAATAACATAGTGAAACATGTCAGTCAGGATAGCATTTGCAGACTACTAGAGCATTTGTAGCAGATAGCACCATCACACTTGAACATGCAGAATGTCTCCTTTGCATACAGGACAGCTCTTAAATGTGTAACTGTATTTTGGCATCCTTGCTCAGTTCTCTTAGTGCAGAAACTTAAAGAATGTCGAGAACGTCAAGACTTCACTTATACCTCATAAGCCTCAGCTTATAAAATCCTACTAAAATCTTGTTGATAAGGTTATTCACAAGTCCTATTTCATCAATAGTGAGTTACAGCAATTCAGATTAATCAAAAGTAGACAAATGATCTTTGTTGCATGCCATTTACTAGATGCTGGCAATGGTTTAATTTTCTATTTATTTAACAAGTATTTGAGTGTTTACCATAGTGCTAAGCACTATTCTAAGTCCTGGAAATATAATAAAAGCAGATCCCTTTCTCTCATGGAATTAGCTTTCTAGTTAGGGAGGAGGCAAAGTGTTATTAAGTGAACAGGATTGTCTACAAAGTTTAGAAGCACCTTGGAAAAAAATAAATAGGGAGCAATATTGCGTAGATGTGATTAAGGATTTTGAGATGAAGAGATTATTTTGTATTGTCCAAGTAAGCCCCTAAATGCATCATGAAATGTTCTTATAAGAGAGAGGTGGCAGGATATTAGGCACAGACCTATAGAAGAGGAGGAAGTGATGTGAAGATGGATGCAGAGGTCAGAGTGATGCAACCACAAGCAGAAGAATGCTGGCGACCGTAGCAGCTGGAACAGCAAATAATGAATTTTCTGCTAGAGCCTCTGGAGGGAGCATGGCCTTCTGTCACCTTGATGTTGGCCTTCTGGCCTCCAAAGCTGTGAGACATAAATTCCTATTATTTTGAGCCACTAAATTTGAAGTCCTGCATTACAGCAACCTTAGGAAACTAATATACATGATGAGTGAGAACTAGTGGGATAAGGGGCTTGTAAACTGAATTTGATTGTTTTCTATGTGTAGAGAAATGGTTCTGCATTGCATAAGTTAAAGCACATCAGTTTGGCTCCTGGCAGTCAAAGTAGATCATGGGGGGAAAAGGTTGTAGATGGGGACAGAGTGGAAACACAGCAGTTAGAATTCAGTTGCAGTCATCTAAGCAGTGTCTTGGTTTGGGATAGAAGCAGTGGAAACAGAAGTAGATGAATTCAGATAATATTTCAAAATTAGAGACAACAAAACTCACTAAGGGATTGGTTGTAGAAACTAAAGACAGAGGTACCTTGATCTGAATAAAATTATAAAGTTAAGGACAAAGTAACTGTTTATCCTGTTGATAGTAAATACAATCTGATAAATTTTAACAATTCTGTCTTTCATTTTTAAATAAACTAAATTATGTATGCAATGGGACTTTTCCTAAGCTATCTTAGGAGTCTTTAGCTCACTGTAATTAGAAGACAAGACTGCTTGTGTATGACAGTGATGAGCAGAATAAGTACCTTTTCTGGTGTGTTTTGAGGAAATAAATGTGTTAGAGAATACTGTGGAATGTACCAACCAGTCTTTGCACTCTTCCCCTGAAGATACTTGCATGACTCCTTGTTTTGAAGCTTTTAGAATCTCTGTATCCCTGCATGATTAAAAGCATATGTGGCACAAATATTACAAGGACAATTAGAGTACAATTCACATTTTACCATTATTTGATGATAACCCAGCATTGTGGTGAAAGTGGCTGACTGATAAAAAAACAGTTGATTAATGCTTAATACAATATTAATATTTAAAAAGCACTTATTTTTCTCTGTTGTACTTCACTAACAAATGGTAAAACTGAAGAACCTATATGTTTTATTATCCAAATAGAATGTATTATTGATGTCCAGAAAAATTTTAACCATGATAGTCAATTTTCATTACTTAGGAAAATAATGTGTAAAGGGTTCACATTTAATCTATGAAACCAAATTGTTCAACGAAAATAATAATAAAATGGTAATATTTAGGTATTAATATAATAATAATGAATTAGTAAAAACCTAAATATAATATGAATTTAGTAGCTCAATATCAGTTAATGTTACTGTGGGCTAAGTATTAATTTATGAGTTATTATTTATTTAATCTTCATAACTAATTCTAGCTGATTTACTGTGGTTGAAGTTGCATTTGTCAAATCTGGGCTGAGGCAGTTAAAGGTCAAGTGTGTCTCTGCATCAGGTTCTTCTGCCTACTTTAGTGACCATGGAGTTCCAAATGGGGCATCTGCAAGAAGGTCACCCAAACTGTTTTGTATATGTATGAGAAACAAGTTTAAGTTAAGCTACTGAGATGTCAGGGTTACTTTGTTATACAGTATGATCTTTTCTATCTTACATTTAATAATAGTATGTTATGCAGTCACATTGTTCATTTGGTAGCCTCTTGGAACATAATAGAATGATGAGTTTGGTAGTAAAGAAGTATGTTTTATTTCTGTGACAAATCTTAAAGTTTCCATGTAAGACTAATTGTTGGTTACACAAAAAGATAATGGTTTCAACAAGAACATAATATTCAGCATAAATAATTCTTTATGCTGAATAATGATACATAAAATTATATTATCTATACTAACTGACTCATTAGATAACTTTCCTTACAAAAGGGTTCTGTAACACTGCTTTACCTCATGTTATAAAGAGAACATAAGATAATAGAGAGATGTGATACTAGGAAAAAAACCTACCATGGAAGAGAAACTTCTGGATAAAGAGGTTGCAAAAAATGTTAGTAGAAACCCAAACTGAGGCCATTGAGTGTTTTATGTCTAGCTGTAGGAAAGCAGCTAAGTATATTGTTACATTGCAGTACATAGAAAGGAATAAAGAAAAAGAAAATATGAAGTTCTTGTAGTAGCACCTGAAATTCATTTGGGTATGTTACCTGTCAAGATTATGTTATTTGTGCAGAATTTTGAAAAAAGATGCATAGTTTTCATTGAATTTTTTGAAACTCTTATCCCATATATCACAATGAGGGAACTACAGAGGGAGAGCAACAGAGGAAGCAACAAGAATTTGACATAAGAATAAAAGATTTTAATTAAATTATTCAAGTGAATAAAAGGATGAGAATTTTATCTAGGACTGCCTGAATTTCTGATAATTCCCTGTCCTTTGACATGCTTACAGTGTCAGATGGTACTTAGATCTCTGTATTTCCTACACCAGAAGAAGATGCTGTATTTTTTATGGAGTTTCTGTGGTATGTACATCCAAAGATTCATCCTGGTGACACTTGTTGATTTTATATCTACTAAGCTTCTGCTGAAGTAGATGTTTTTTCTGGAATTCTCTTGCATTTTCCATGATCTAACAAATGTCAGCTATTTGATCTCTGGTTCCTCTGACTTTTCTAAGTCCAGCTTGAACATCTGGTAGTTCTCAGTTCACGTACTATTGAAGTCTGGCTTGGAGAATTTTGAGCATTATTTTGCTAGCATGTGAAATGAGTGCAATTGTGCGGTAGTTTGAACATTCATTGGCATTGCCTTTCTTTGGAAGTGGAATGAAAACTGACCATCTTCAGTCCTGTGGCCACTGCTGAGTTTTCCAAATTTGCTGGCATACTGAGTGCAGCACTTTCACAGCATCATCTTTTAGGATTTAAAAATAGCTTAGCTGGAATTCCATCACCTCTACTAGCTTTGCTTGCAGTGATGTTTCTTAAGACGCACTTGAGTTCGCATCTGATGATGTCTAGCTCTAGGGAGTGACCATACTATTTCACTCCTGAGAAATCTGTATGCAGATCAAGAAGCAACAGTTAGAACTGGACATGGAACAACAGACTGGTTCCAAATCTAGAAAAGAGTATATCAAGGCTATTTATTGTCACCTTGCTTGTTAGCTTCCATGTGAAGTGTCATGTGAAATGTCAGACTGGATCAAGGACAAGCTGGCATCAAGACTGCAAGGAGAAATATCAATAACTTCAGTATGCAAATGACACCACCCTTATGGCAGAATGTGAAGAGGAACTAAAGAGCCTCTTGATGAAACTGTAAGAGGAGAGTGAAAAGGCTGGCTTAAAAATCTGCATTGGAAAAATGAAGATCATGGCATCTGGTCCCATCACTTCATGGCAAATAGATGGAGAAACAATGGAAGTAAGTGACAGACTTTCTTTTCTTGGGCTCGAAAATCAGAAGATGGTGAATGTGGCCATGAAATTAAAAGACTCTTGCTCCTTGGAAGCAAAGCTATGACCAACCTAGATAGCATATTAAAAAGCAGAGGCATTACTTTGCCGACAAAGGTCTATCTAGTCAAAGCTGTGGTTTTTCCAGTAGTCATGTATGGATGTGAGAGTTGGACCACAAAGAAAGCTAATTGTAGAAGAATTGATGCTTTTGAACTGTGGGGTTGAATAAGACTCTTGAGAGTCCCTTGGACTGCAAAGAGATCCAACCAGTTAATCCTAAAGGAAATCAGTCCTGAATATTCATTGGAAGGACTGATGCTGAAACTGAAGCTCCAACACTTTGGCCACCTGATGCAAAGAACTGACTCATTGGAAAAACCCTGATGCTGGGAAAGATTGAAGGCAGGAGGAGAAGGGGAAGAGAGAGGATGAGATGATTTGATGGCATCACTGAGTCAGTGGACATGAGTTTGAGCAAGTTCTAGGAGTTGGTGATGGACAGGACACCCTGGTATGCTGCAGTCCATGGGGTCGCAAAGAGCTGGACATGACTGAGTGACTGAACTGAATTGAACTGAAGCTTCTGCTAATGAGAATTGTAGCCTGTTGGTTATCTCATCAGATGGTTTATCACAAAGAAGCCCATTTAAAAAAGTTCATTGCAGTCTAGTATACTTAAAGGGAGACACTAGGACAGTTTCTCTGTCTTTGGAGATTATATAACATTTCTCTCATTGTTGACAGCAAACCAGACAAGACATGCCCACTGTTGTTCTAAGTTGATAGAGAAATTGCATTTTTAGTGGTTATCTTGTCCTACATCATTCTGGATGGTGAAACAGCAGTATATCTCATTCTTTGAATAAATATTTTTTGAATACCTACTATTTTCTGAGTTTTGGAGATTTATAGGCAAGCTTCTGTTTTCTTTTAAAGACACCGAGGCTATGTGAGAGATGGTAAATTATCAGTTGGCTTATTGTGGTAAAATACACATTATGTTCCACATTTTAGCAGTTTTGAAGTCAGATGCAACTCACAATCAAGATGTCTTCCCTACTATTGGCCAGAAAGCAGTCTGACATACCTATCATTTCCTGCTTATGCCCAAACTTGTTAAAATATGGACACATTGTTGCTAATTGAGTTGGGTCATTATATCATTAGTATTACACAGGGTTAGTTTAATACTCAGAGAAGGCAATGGCACCCCACTCCAGTACTCTTGCCTGGAAAATCCCATGGATGGAGGAGGCTGGTGGGCTGCTGTTCATGGGGTTGCACAGAGTCTGACATGACTGAATCGACTTAGCAGCAGCAGTTTAATACTGTCATTTAAAGTGTCTTTGAGATTACATTGTGGTTTGACATTAAAACAGAAAGTTGTTACAGAAAATCTAGAAAAGAGCACTTAAATTTGATATTAATGAAGCTTTTTTGAAAGAATGACTACAGTTTAATATTTTACTGAAAACAACAACAGATCTCATCAACATTTTCCTGTTTATGTAGAAGAGTGATAGATGATGGAAATCAATGGCTAAACAAGTCTATAAGAACCTTTTTAAAATTATCTCTACATTCAGAATTCAAAATGGTAAGAATATATTGTGTCTTACTTTAATTGAAAGCATTTTACTTTGATAGGAATCCACATAATAATAGTACATCTTATGACTGATGGATTCTGAGTCAATGAAATAGAACTAGTAAACCAGAAAATATTGAGTGGTTAGAAAGTTTATGAAAATAGGATGAGGTGCTGGAAAATGGCTCAACCCAGGGGAGGTGAGGTACTTCAGAGAGGTGATCTAAGACAGAAATGAGTCATGTTCCAAGAAGAGCATTCCAAGGAGAGAGACAGCAAGTTCAAAGGCCCTGAGGATGATTATACATGGCATCTTCAGCCAGCAGAGGCTAGTATTCTTGAGTACAGCGAAGGCTGATGTAAAGATATTTTTATCTCTGTTTGTTTCAGCAGCTGGAGAGTTACTTATGTAATTCAGATGTTGCCCTTCTCCTAGTAATTGAGGTCACCTCTCTGTGCATTTGGAGAAAAGTGATCTCATCATATACCGTCTTCCAGTTTGTTCCGCTTTGTGTCATATTGCCACACGGAGGCCCACCGACGTCCCTGCTGTGATCTGGTGATGCCCACATCCCCGCCACAGTCCAGGCTCTGGAGGACACATGACTGACTGCATTCGATTTTACTTAAGATTTTTGTAGAGAAAACAGGGATTAAAAGAGACTTTAGAATTTAGATGGTCTTTCTGCCTCATCTCATATGCCTGTGAGACCCATCCACTTGCATTTCTGCAGACTGCAGCCTCCTCTTATGCTTCTCAGGCCCTATCTGTCTCTTTCTTTCTCTGTGGTCTACCCACAGTCCCACTTTATTCTCTTAGGCTGAGTGGTTTAGCTATTTCTTCTTTTTGTTAGGTCCCTTCAGCTTTTGCCTTCATGCCTCACCTTCCATCTCTTAAGAAATTGATCAAAGTATTTTATGTGGGGTTTTTTCTCAAGAAGAACTCTGGTACCGACCTTTAAGATGGTAAATTCCATCCCTTGCTGCTTCAAGGGTGCATCCGATAGTGGTATGCAAGATTCCCTGCCATCATGAGAGCAATGTTTTATTCTACTCCTTTTCCCTTTCCCTGTGTAAGTAAAAAAGGAAAATAGTGTGTTTCTAGGAGACATGGCTTAAGAAAATATATATTTATAAGCATGTATTTACTTCCATGTATCTGCTCAAGACTCAGAATGATAGTAGGAGGAAGTATTGCAGCTTAGGGGGAAAGTTGACAAGAAATGCTTTAACATTTTGATGCCTATTATTTCAGGAGATGGAAAGTAAATTTGTCTGGGATTCCTCATCTTTCACCCACTCTCCAGGGTGCCTGAATTGCTGCCACACAGAGCTACTTGGAAAGATAAACACAGTTATTTGAAGTTACCAAAAGGATAAAGAAAAAACAAAAAGAGATGACAATGACTGAGATCCTCTTTGTCAGGAGAATATAGTTTGAATTGGAGGCATCTCTCTGCATGTGCTCCGCCAAGTTCCTTGCAGGGTTTTTTGTTTGTTTGTTTGTTTTATGTAGATTTCCAGTTTAATTTCAAACATTTCAAGATACACCTGAAGAACATTTCAATGTTGACTGTAAAACTGGTGGTCACAGAGTTTATTTGCAAACTGCTGAATCACTGAATGTTTGGACTTTGCATTTCTAGGTCACCATGAGGATAATTTAATTTCTGAATGCAATATTGTCATTAAGAATTATGAGCAACAGTATAGCAGCAACATCAAAAATAATAATTCTTGCAGTCTATCGAGCATTATTTCATGTAGCAAGACAGTGCCAAAGACCTCATGTGCATATCTCATTAAATCCACACGGTAAATCTTCTCAATAATGTGCAATTTTTGCCCTCATTTTAGAGTTCAATAAATGAAATTTCCCCAAAGAGAAGCCATACTTTCAGAACACATTTTTCTCATAACAAAACACGATAGCACCTCTTCTAAACTGGTATTTTTCTAATAGCAAACGTCTCTTCTTTATTGTTTATGGCAGGCTTACAAAAGAAAGGAGAAGTACATTCTTAATCATTCGAGGAGTTAGCCATTTGTGACAGCCTTTCCATGTACCAAGAGAGTCTCAACTGGGAGTGACACTATTATGCTAGAGATGTTTTGGTTACTATGATGAATAGAGGCGTTTAGTGGATGTGGACCAAGGAAAAGGGCATCTGCTTTCCATGGGGATGGGTTCGGGCACGAATTTTAAATGAAACTCTGTAGCACATTTTGATAGATTAAGCCATTTCCTTTTAGACCAGCATTTAATCTCTCTCCTTTCCCTTTATTCAGGATATTAGAGGCTTGACTGAGGTATGATCAACCTAGACCATGTTTTAAGAGACTTCCGAGGTGGCTCAGTGGTAAAGAATCTTCCTGTCCATGCAGGAAGCACAAGAAATGTGGGTTTGATCCCTGGGTCAGGAGGATCCCCGGGAGGAGGAAATGGCAACCCATGCTAGTATTCTTGCTGGGAAAATGCCATGGACGGAGAAGCCTTGTGGTTGCAGCCCATGGGATCAGGAAGAATGGGACGTGACTGAGCATGCGCGCATACCATGTTCTATCAGTGAGCACAGGCAGCCTCCCCGTGTCCTTTTTATACTCTTCTCAGGTGTACCAGGGTGGGTTTAACACCAAAGGAGTTGTAATGGACAGAAACTGGGGAGTGGAATTTGGGGAGGTTGGTTGTTATTCAGCTAATGATAGCTGTTCCTGGTCATGAGTGAATTCCTAAGAACCCAGCTGAGCTGTCATCTGCCTCCTCAGAATTTGAAGCAGAAATCGATAGAGAGGCACAGTGACCAAATATACTAGAATACTATAGTGTCAATACAAGTACTAAAACTAACTAACTAATAAATAGCCGTGCTGCTCACTGGGAGAAAGTCCATGCATTTTTGTGCCAAAGTTCTCAGAGCTTCCCTGGATCCTGTTCTTGCCACTATTGGTTAGTTGTTCATATTCTTTCAGTTTTGAAGCTCTGTCTGTGTGTATATGTGTGTATTCTATATATACATATATACACACATTTTTTTAATTGAGCAATAATCATTGCTTGCAAAACCAGCAAAGAAAACTGGCTAATACACAATTGTCCCAGGACTGGAACATGATTAAAAGCTGTTCTTATTGTTGCCTTTGCATAGATAGTTTAAAATTTAATAAATGTTTAATGTTAAGTACTTGTTAGAACCAATTTAAAATCTAGGCTTCTACCTAGCATAAATGTGGCATCTTTGACAAGTGAATCTGGTTTTTTTAGTTTGTTGCCCTTGACTTGCTACATATTAGAACCACCTAGAAACTAATATCTCCAAGTCGAGATTGTACCCATATTAATTAAATTAGAAAGTCTGATGTAGCCATGAGACTACCGCATGTAGCCATCAGTAGTTTTCAAAAATGCCCAAGCAACTCCAAATTGCAGGAGAATTTAGGAGTTACTTGCCTAAAAGACAAAACATTAGTTTCTTTCTCTGGTTTCTATCTCCCATTCCAGCCTCAGCTCTGGCCTTTTCCTTCCTCATACTTCAGTTCTTACACAATGCTTTTCTATCATTCTTCATCTTTTTTTTTTTTGGGGGGGGGGCGGTCAGAATAACTTCTTTTTGGAATCACAGTATATAACATAGGAAAGAAAACTGAGCTAGTGAAATGACGATGGCATTGGTGCTGTCAGAGGGTCTTGAGCCCCTGAAGACCTGTAAAGCTCCCCCTCTTCCACCAAAATAAAACAAACAACAACAAACTACAAAAAACCGAGTTCAAACGCCATTGCTTTAGCACTTTCAGTTTCAAATAAAGCTGCATGTCAGTTGGGAGAGCTCCTGTAATTTGTTACTCCAAGGGTTCTATAGTTTGCAATTTTTTTTCTTCTAAATTAGAGTTCTTTCACAGTTCTCAGTTCAGTTCAGTTGCTCAGTCGTCTCCAATTCTATGCGACTCCATGAACCGCAGCATGCCAGGCCTCCCTGTCCATCACCAACTCCCGGAGTCTACCCAAACTCATGTCCGTCGAGTCAGTGATGCTATCCAACCATTTCATTCTCTGTTGTCCGATTCTCCTCCTGCCCTCAATCTTTCTCAGCATCAGGGTCTTTCAAATGAGTCAGCTCTTCGCATCAGGTGGCCAAAATATTGGAGTTTCAGCTTCAACATCAGTCCTTCCAATGAACACCAGGACTGATCGCCTTTATGATGGACTGGTTGGATCTCCCTGCAGTCCAAGGGACTCTCAAGAGTCTTCTCCAACACCACAATTCAAAAGCATCAATTCTTCAGTGCTCAGCTTTCTTAATAGTCCAAATCTCACATCCATACATGACCACTGGAAAAACCATAGCCTTGACTAGATGGACCTTTGTTGGCAAATTAATGTCTGCTTTTTAATATGCTGTCTAGGTTGGTCATAACTTTCTTTCCAAGGAGTAAGCATCTTTTAATTTCGTGGCTGCAATCACCATCTGCAGTGATTTTGGAGCCCCCAAAAATAAAGTCAGCCACTGTTTCCCCTGTTTCCCCATCTATCTGCCATGAAGTGCTGGGACCACATGCCATGATCTTTGTTTTCTGAATGTTGATCTTTAAGCCAACTTCTTCACTCTCCTCTTTCACTTTCATCAAGAGGCTCTTTAGTTTTTCTTCATTTTCTGTCATGAGGGTGGTGTCATCTGCATATCTGAGGTTATTGATATTTCTCCCAGAAATCTTGATTCTAGCTTGTGCTTCTTCCAGCCCAGCGTTTCTCATGATGTATTCTGCACATAAGTTAAATAAGCAGGGTGACAATATGCAGCTTTGACGTACTCCTTTTCCTATTTGGAACCAGTCTGTTGTTCCATGTCCAATTCTAACTGCTGCTTCTTGACTTGCATACATGTTTCTCAAGAGACAGGTCAGTTGGTCTGGTATTCCCATCTCTTTCAGAATTTTCCACAGTTTATTGTGATCCACACAGTCAAAGGCTTTGGCATAGTCAGTAAAGCAGAAATTGATGTTTTTCTGGAACCCTCTTGCTTTTTCAATGATCCGTCGGATGTTGGCAATTTGATCTCTGGTTCCTCTGCCTTTTCTAAAACTAGCTTGAACATCTGGAAGCTCATGGTTCATGTATTGCTGAAGCCTGGCTTGGAGAATTTTAAGCATTACTTTACTAGCGTGTGAGATGAGTGCAATTGTGCGGTAGTTTGAGCATTCTTTGGCATTGCCTTTCTTTGGGATTGGAATGAAAACTGACCTTTTCCTGTGGCCACTGCTGAGTATTCCATATTTGCTGGCATATTGAGTGCAGCACTTTCACAGCATCATCTTTCAGGATTTGAAACAGCTCAAGTGGAATTCCATCACCTATACTAGCTTTGTTCGTAGTGATGCTTCCTAAGGCCCAGTTGACTTCACATTCCAGGATGTCTGGCTCTAGGTGAGTGATCTGGGTTGTGAAGATCTTTTTTGTACAATTCTTCTGTGTATTCTTGCCACCTCTTCTTAATATCTCTGCATCATTGTTCTCTATCCCCTTTTATTTGCATTGCAGATTTCCTCACTTTGTGGGAGGCAGAGGGGAGGAGTTGTAGCAGGTGCCTGTAACTGAGCAGAACTCACATCCTGAGAGATTGTTCTAAGGGCTGGCGCAGTGTGTCAGATGTCTAGCACTTGCCACATGACACTGATATGCTTTATAAATGTGTGCCTCTTTTACTGGACCTTAATTTCCTTAAGAACACAAATTTCATTTAGTTGTTTCTTTCACATCTCACATAATGCCTGGAAGATAGCAAGTGCTCAGCAGAGGTTGTTTTTCTCCTTAAAAATTAGTTGAATTAACAACTGAGTTTATTTGAGTTTAAAGAAACCCATTGAAAATACTTGCCCGTCCCACCTAGTTTTTGATAAAACTGACATTGAAGGATGTCTTCTTGTGTGGGTTTCTTGCTGCCTATGGAACCCCAGTTGCACACCCCAGCTCTGCTGGGCTGGGTGAGGGGGCGCCTCTCCAGTGCTGCTCCCATGAACTCTAGACAGTGGGAATACTTGCTGCAGGCCCAGCTTTCCATTCTTAACTCATGAGGTGTTGACCCAGTTACTCTTCTTTGAGAATCAGCAAAGGAGATGCACAAAGAATTAGCCAGCCAGTGAAGGAGACTTGGATTCTATCTTTGTATCTGGAAGATCCCTTGGAGAAGGAAATGGTTACCCACTCCAGGATTCTTGCCTGGAAAACCCATGGGCAGAGGAGGCTGGAGGCCTATAGCCCATGGGGTTGCAAAGAGTCAGACATGACTCAGCATGCATGCTCTCAAGGGAGGTGCTAGAGGCTAGAAGTTTCCTGCTGGAGCTCTCTCTGCTTCGAAGGAAACACTCAGAGTGGGAGGATCCCTCCCAGGAAGCCTCAGCACCCCCGTGACCGTACTCTGCCACTCTGCAGTGCTGTACCCTCAGTTATTGAGCTTTAGGCTTCATTCTGTTACATGTATGAGATTATGAGTACTGCTCTCTGTTATTCTAGGTCCTGAAATGAACATGTTACACCTTAATTGTACAGCGACAGTGCCATCTGTGGCCGTAGTATGAACAGCTTTACCACTGCCTAACTCGGCATATAGAGTACTCATGCTATGCATTTGCTAACAAAATTATAGGGAATTGTATATTTTTGCAGATAAAATTATGAGAATATTTTTTCTGTTATGGAGAGTTGTTGGTAAATACACAGCAGTATAATAACATGTAATTTGACTCTTAAAGTGTTCCTAATAGTGGGATATTCTTGAGAGTCTGTAAACAAGATCCAATTGGGGATAAAATCATGTGGTTTTAATTGAACCCAGGTCTGAATATGTATAATCTCTAGTTACTATCTTAAATTAACTGTGTCCCTGATAATTTTCATGTGAACAACTTAAAAAGTCTGAAATTGAGAACTCTCATAAACACTTTATTTAAGGTAGAAATTCTCTCAGTATAGTGTAATAATAATAATAATAATAATAATAATAATAAAAGACTACATGAATATTTTCTTGATATGTGCTACCCTTTATATGTATTATTTTATTTGATCCAGAAAACAACCCTATGAGGTGGGTATTTAGCTCTATTATCAAAGTAATAAATTTAGGTAGTTTTTCAAGGTCAATTAGATGTTAAGCAGAAAAGTCAGATACCAATGCAGGTGCTTCTTTATGTTTAAGCCAGGTTGTGAAGAAGGCACATTTCTAACCCTCCCTGAGGCTTGTAAGCAACCAGTAGGTTGGTTCATTCCAACCAATCTCCTCCACTAACTTTAAAAGGCCTGGCTACTCCTGAAACTTAGGACTGCCCATGGAAGAAGCTGGAATTTGTTTAGTAATGAAGATCATTAGAGTACTTCTGTGCTGTAGCAATTGTAATAGTAAAAGGAAATTATCAGTCTAAAATTAGTGTTTCTATTTCATCTGCTTTAAAAGAAATGAAGCTAAATGATTGTTTTTATTGTTTTCTGCTTGACAGTGTATATGTTATTTTACTGACTCATGTGTTCTCTTCAAGATCCTTTATTTTAAATTTTTAAATAGTTTATGTGAGGAGGAAAGCCTTCAGGTAGTGCATCTGTTCTGGAGAATGGGAAACTCTCATTTTTTTTAACCGTCATTTTTTTTGTAGAGGTTTTAGGAAAGGGTATGGTTTGGACAGGAGACAATACTCAAAAGGTGAGTATATATTTTTAATATATTTGCCTATCAAAACTTTGCTTCATTATAAACCAGTACAAAGCTCTAAACTTTTTTAGCCACTTTGATAAAATTCATAATTGTATGAATCTTTTCTGAATAAATGAGAAACAAATGAACACAAACACACTTGATTTAATGAATATACACATTTATACTAATAATAATTAGTGACAATGAGGATCTTAAAGATTATCTGCTGGTATTCTAATGATGGAGGTCTTGTCTGTGACCTCTCTGATGAATGCTGATTTAGGACTTTAAGTTCAGGGGACTCACCACCGCTTATATGCCCATTCACAGCTACTGACTTCAGAGGAGGAAAAGTCTTTTCATGCCTTAGAGTGGAATCTACTTCCTAGAAATACCCACAGATGGTTCTGATTTAACAGATGAATATGCAAGATAACCCTTTCCTCCATCCTGACAACTCCTAAAATATACTGCTGTTTATTTTGTTCTTTGACTTTTATACTTGTTATGTTTGTGCTCAAGAGTGAAGCACAGAGGTTCTTAGTGGCTGAGGTGGGAGGGGAGAAGGAAGGTAAGGATTTTTGTTAGCTTGAGCCTGGAAACAAAATACTTGGGAAAACAAAGCATTTGGAACTTGATATGGTCCACTTCAAAGCACTGTTGACATCATATGGAAAATGGTTTGATAAATTCAATGTCGTTTTTCTCCAGGAGTCTAAGTCCTCTTCTCTTCCCACTCTGCATACTTTCTTTAGGGGTAATCTTACTAATACTCATCCCTGCAATTACCCTCTATCTATTACTTACTCTTAGGTCTTCTTCCATTGCTGAACCTTTATGTCTGACTGCTTACTGGGCATCCCTATTTGTGTATTTCACCAGCATCATGTAAATGCTATATCATATAAATTGATCACACAAAAACCCAGTCATCTTTTCCTGCCAAATATGCTTCTCCTCATTTTTTTTCTTCCTATCTTATTGAGCAGCTGTGACTCAGCAAAGAATCTTACTGCAATGCAGAAGACCTGGGTTCAATTCCTGGGATGGGAAAATCCTCTGGAGAAGGGAATGGCAAGCCACTCCAGTATTCTTGCTTGGAAAATTCCATGGACAGAGGAGCCTGGCGGTCTGCAGTCCATGGGGCCACAAAGAGTCGGACACCAACAACTAACACTTTCACTTTTTCACCGTTCAGTCAACCATTTAAGATGGACATCTGAGAGGGCTGCTTGCTTCTTCCTTTTACTTCACTCTCTTATCTATCAGTAAGCTGTTTTTCACCTCCTGAATAGCTTTCAGAGCTTCCTCTCCCCATCCCACTGTAGCCACCCTGGTCTAAGCCCCTATTACCTTTAGCCCGCGTCACTGTGGAACCTGCATGATGCTTCTCCATGCTCTAGTCTCCACCTCTGTGCAGGCTTCGGAAGAGCCGTTCAGTGCCTTGAATGTTCCCTGCGTATTTCTAACTTAGGTCTTTTATATGCACTTTCCTCTGCAGAAACCCTCCGTCTGGCCTTCACTGACCCTAGGGGCCCCTTACCCCTCCCACAGTTGCAATTACAATGCAGCAGCTGGTTTCTTAGATTTAAGCTGTCAGCTCTGTGAGTGAAGGACAACCTTTTCTCCATTGTTTTCCAGCAGGGAGTTTGAGATAGACTAGGCAGTCAGTGACTCTTTGTGAGCAAATAAATGGTCAGTCTTCAAATTGAGCCTTGATGGATAGGTTTGGCCTTACCAAGCAAAGAGGTGAGGACTGCAAAGTCTGATGCAGAGAATAACTACAGAAGAACTGTGCCAGTTGGACTTTTGCCAAATGTAATTTTTAATTATTTTTCTTTATCATCTGGAGTCAGCACCCAGTGACTTTATAAATACTAAGATAGATAAAAGGAAACATATTTTAGAAAAATTTCAAATCTCAGGAGGAATGAGATTTGAATATAACACAAAGGAATATGGGTATGTATAAAACAAAGAACATTTGAAAAAATTTTCAACATCTACATTAAAATTGCAATCTTTGCCAGCAAGTTATTTATTTTTCCTTTGAATTCATGAATTCAGAATAAAGACAAATGAATACCACTTTAAGCATATTTAATTAGTTGAATTCATGACTTCAGGATATTACTGACTCAGAGTTTACTAGGTTTAAGAATTGATAGAAGATGTATTAATAATAGATGCTTGTTCTCATTATTTAACATTCACTAAGCAACCATAGTGTTGTCTCCATAGACAAATAAAGCTGTGGTTTGAGGCAATTAACTAGACATTTCAAGAACTTTTTACTTGAATTGTCTAGATAATTGCCCTGGTGTCTTATTTGCTTTTCTTGAGCAGGCAAAGAGATAGAATGCAAAGTTCTTTTTCTCTTTTAAAGAGCATTTTATAGAGAGAGAAAAAAAAAAAAATCATGGTCAAAACTGGCACCCAGGCTAATAATTAGGACCTGAGCATTCTTTCCCAGGCATCACACAAACACTGTTACAGTCAGAAGTTTTAAACATTATGCTGCTAGTCTTACACTTATTTTATGTTTATATTTTTAAGTGAATTTTCAAATACAATACTGTTGTTAACAAATATTGACTACCGTGGAAGTTTCCAGGAAAACATTCTTTTAAAAAGGAGAGAAATAAAGCTTACCCAAATTTGCAGTGGTTTATATTGTTGAGATTAACATTAGAAGAAAAAAATGTAAACACAGCTGCATGGAGTTTGTAGCACATCTAGGGTCCCCAGCTGGTACTAAGAGTAATTTTTCCTTTTTGTATCAGTTTTTTTGGTCCCTGTAATCTTTTGTTCCATGTTCCTCTTATATAGACTAAATCATTAACCAAGGTATAGTTCTAAGCACTGTAAATTTTAATATTAAAAAGTCTGAAAGCTGAAATTAAGGGCAAGTATATTTTTCATTTCACAGCCTTGTAAATTAGCTTAAGTAAAGAAAAAATGTTTATTGAAGGTTGCGTTTTATATCATATAGGACATGAATAAAGGTACATGGATACCCCTGGATTTGTTGCTAACTATGTTATTCAGTTCAGTTCAATTGCTCAGTCATGTCCAATTCTTTGTGACCTCATGGACTGCAGCATGCCAGGCTGTCCTGTCAATCACCAACTCCTAGAACTTGCTCAAACTCATGTCCACTGGGTTGGTGATGCCATCCAGTTATCTCATCCTCTGTTGTCATCTTCTACTCCTGCCTTCAATCTCTCCCAGCATTAGTGTCTTTTCCAGTGAGTCAGCTCTTCACATCAGGTGGCCAAAGTGTTGCGATTTCAGCTTCACTATCAGTCCTTCCAATGAATATTCAGGACTGAGTTCCTTTAGGATGGTTAGTTGGATCTCCTTGCAGGCCAAGGGACTCTCAGGAGTCTTCTCCAACACCACAGTTCAAAAGCATCAATTCTTCTACACTCAGCTTTCTTTATAGTCCAACTCTCACATTCATACATGAATACTGAAAATACCCTAGCTTTGACTAGATGGATCTTTGTTGGTAATGTCTCTGCTTTTTAATATGCTATCTAGGTTGGTCATAAGTTTTCTTCCACGGAGCAAGTATCTTTTAATTTCATGGTTGCAGTCAACATCTGCAGTGATATTTGGAGCCCAAGAAAATAAAGTCTGCCACTGTTTGCACTGTTTCACTGCCTATTTGCCATGAAGTGATAGGACCAGATGCCATGGTCTTCATTTTTTGAATGTTGAGTTTTAAGCCTGCTTTTTCACTCTCCTCTTTCACTTTCATCAAGAGGCTCTTTAGTTCCTCTTTGCTTTCTGCCATAAGGGTGGTGTCATCTGCATTTGTGAGGTTATTGATATTTCTCCTGGCAATCTTGATTCCAGTTTGCTTTTTATCCAGCCCAGCATTTAGTTAGATGTACTCTGCATTTAAGCTAAATAAGCAGGATGACAGTATACATTCTTGACCCACTCTTTTCCCAATTTGGATTCAGTCCATTGCTCTAAGTTCAGTTATATTGCTTCTTGACCTGCATACGGGTTTATCGGGGGGCGGTGGGTGGTCTGGCATATCTTCTGCTTCTGTTAGGTCCATACCATTTTTGCCCTTTATCGAGCTCATCTTTGCATGAAATGTTCCCTTGATATCTCTAACTTTCTGGAACCCATTTGATTGTTTTCTTTCTTTGCATTGATCATGTAGGAAAGCTTTCTTATCTCTTCTTTTTATTCTTTGGAACTCTGCAATCAGGTGGGCATATCTTTCCTTTCCTCCCTTGTCTTCAGCTTTTCTTCTTTCTTAGCTATTTTTAAAGCCACCTCAGACCACCATTTTTCTTTTTGGCATTCATTTTCTTGGTGATGGTCTTGATCACTGCCTCTTGTAGAATGCCACGGACCTCAGGTGCTATTTCTGTCAAATCTAATCTCCTCAGTCTATTTGTCATTTATACTGCATAATCCTAAGGTATTTGATTTAGATCATACTTGTATAGTCTAGTAGGTTTACCCTACTTTCTTCAATTTAAGTCTGAATTTGACATCAAGAAGCTCATGATCTGATCCACAATCAGCTCCGAGTCTTGTTTTTGCTGACTGTATAGAGTTTCTCTATCTTTGGCTGCAAAGAGTATAATCAGTCTGATTTTAGTATTTATCATCTGGTGAAGTCCATGTGTAGAGTCATCTCTTGTGCTGTTGGAAGATGCTGTTTGCTATGACCAATCCATTCTGTTGGCAAAACTCTATGAGCCTTTGCCCTGCTTCATTTGGAACTCCAATGCCAAACTTGCCTGATACTCCAGATATCTCTTGACTTCCTACTTTTGCATTACAGTCCTCAATGATTAAAAAGGACATCTTGTGTGTTAGCTCTAGAAGGTCTTATAGGTCATCACAGAACCATTCAACTTCAGCTTATTTGACATTAGTAGTTGGAGAGAAGACTTGGATTACTATAATATTGAGTAGTTTGCCTTGGAAATTAACAGAGATCTTTCTGTCATTTTTGAGATTTTATCCAAGTACTGCATTTCGGAAAATTCTGAAAGAGATGAGAATACCAGGGCGTCTGATCTGTCTCTTGAGAAACCTGTATGCAAGCCAAGAAGCAACACTTAGAACTGGAAATGGAACAGCAGACCAGTTCCAAATAGGAAAAGGAGTACGTCAAGGCTGTATGTTGTTACCCTGCTTATTTAACTTATATGCAGAGTACATCATGAGAAATGCTGGACTGAAAGAAGCACAAGCCGAAATCAAGATTGCTTGGAGAAATATCAGTTACCTCCGATATGCAGATGACACCACCCTTATGGCAGAAAGTGAAGAGGAACTAAAAAGCCTCTTGATGAAAGTGAAAGAGGAGAGTGGAAAAATTGGGTTAAAGCTCAACAATCAGAAAACAAATATCATGGCATCTGGTCTCATCACTTCATGGCAAATAGATGGGGAAATAGTGTCAGACATTTTTTAAAGGGGCTCCAAAATCACTGCAGGAGGTGATTGCAGCCATGAAATTATAAGATTCTTACTCCTTGGAAGGAAAGTTATGATCAGCCTAGATAGCATATTAATAAGCAGAGACATTACTTTGCCAACAAAGGTGCCTCTAGTCAAGGCTATGGTTTTTCCAGTGGTCATGTATGGATGTGGAAGTTGGATGGTGAAGAAAGCTGAGTGCCAAAGAATTGATACTTTTGAACTGTGGTGTTGGAGAAAACTCTTGAAAGTCCCTTGGACTGAAAGAAGATCCAACCAGTTCATCCTATAGGAGATCAGTCCTGGTGTTCATTGGAAGGAATGATGTTGAAGCTGAAACTCCAATATTTTGGCCACCTCATGGGAAGAGTTGACTCCTTGGAAAAGACCCTAATGCTGGGAAGGATTGGGGGCAGGAGGAGATGGGGACGACAGAGGATGAGAGGGCTGGATGGCATCACCGACTCAGTGGCCATGGGTTTGGGTGGACTACAGGAGTTGTTGATGGACAGGGAGGCCTGTCGTGCTGCAATTCATGGAGTTGCAAAGAGTAGAACACGACTGAGCGATTGAACTGAACTGAACTGCATTTTGGACTCTTTTGTTTACTATGAGGGCTGTGCCATTTCTTCCCAGGGATTCTTGCCCACAATAGTAGATATAACTGTCTTCTAAATTAAATTCGCCCATTCTGGTCCATTTAAGTTCATTGACTCCTAAAATGTTGATGTTCCCTCTTGCTATCTCCTGTTTGACCACTTCCAATTTACCTTGATTCATGGACCTAACATTCTAGGTTTCTATGCAGTATTGCTCTTTACAGCCTTGGACTTTACTTGCATCTCCAGTCACATCCACAACTGGGCCTTATTTTTGTTTTGGTTCTGTCTCTTCATTCTTTCTGGAGTAATTTCTGCACTTTTCAGTAGCATATTGGGCACCTACCGACCTGGGGAGTTCATCTTTTAGTGTCCTATCTTTTTGCCTTTTCATAGTGTTCATGGGGTTCTCAAGGCAAGAATACTGAAGTGGTTTGCCATTCCCTTCTCCAGTGGACCGCGTTTTGTCAGAACTCTCCACCATGACCCGTCCATTTTGGGGGCCCTATAGGGCATGACTCACAGTTTCACTGAGTTAGACAAGGCTGTGATCCTTGTGATCAGATTGGTTAGTTTTCTGGGGCTGTGGTTTTTATTCTGTCTGCCCTCTGATGGAGAAGGTTAAGAGGCTTGTGGAAGCTTCCTGATGGGACAGACAGACTGTGGGGGAAGCTGGATCTTGTTCTGATGAGCGGGGCCATGCTCAGTAAATCTTCTATCCAGTTTTCTGTTGTGGACGGCTCTGTGTTCCCTCTCTGTTGTTTGGCCTGAGGCAAACCATGGTAGGGGTAATGGCAGTAATGGCAACCTCAAAAGGACTTGTGCCTGCACTGTTGTATTCATTGCCGCTGACCCCACAGCAGGCCACTGTCCACCCATGCCTCCTCTGGAGGCTCCTGGACACTCCCAGGCAAGTCTGGGTCAGCCTCTTGTGGGCTCACTGCTCCTTTCTCCTGGGTCCTAGTGCACACAAAGTTTCATTTGTGCCCTCCAAGAGTCTGTTCCCCCAGTCCTGTATAAGTTCTGTATTCAAATACCACTGGCCTCCAAAGTCAAATCCTCAGGGGATTCCCAATCCCTTTGCCAGATCCCCAGGTTGGGAAATCTCTTGTGGGTCCTAGAACTTTTTTAACAGTGCAATATTTTCTTTGGTGTAATAGTTCTGCAGTTTGTGGGTCTGCTTGATGGCTCTTTGGTGGGACTATGGTGACCTCCTCCGAGAGGAGTTATGCCACATGCTGCGTGTCCCAGGTTTGCTGCAGCCAGAGCTCCTGTCCCTGCGGCAGGCCACTGCTGATTCCTGCTGCCCCAGTAGACGCACGAACACTCAAAAGCAGGTCTGGCCCAGTCTCTCTGGGGTCTCTGGGACTGGTGGACATAAGGTTTTGTTTGAGCCCTCAAGCATCTCTGACGGGTATTGGGTCTGATTCTAAACCAATTTTGCCACATCTACCATCTTGTTGGAGCTTCTCTTTTGCCCTTCAACATGGGACATCTTTTTTTGGTGGGATCCAGCATTCTCCTGTTGATGGTTGTTCAGCAGCGAGTTGCAGTTTTGGAGTTCTCACGGGAGAAGACAAGCACACGTCCTTCAAATTGGATTTTGACCAACATCCAGACTTAATCAGCACTGGGAACTATGGTGTCACAGCACATTTGTGCTGTTCCAGTTGGGAAAAGGTCTCAGGCAGCATGTCCATTCCACTGATGAGACTTCGTTATTAGATGTGTTGGATGTTTTAGATGTTATTAGATGTGTTAGATATTAGATGTGTCTTTTTTATGGGCATTAGTATCTTCAGCTATGTAAGGATGATACTTAATAGGTAAAGATTTTTTGAGGACTAAATAAATTATGTGAAGAATCTAGATCATTGTTATACAATCAGTTTTTAAAAAAGAAATTTTTGTGGTTCTCACTTCATTCATCTATAAAATAAAGGGACTCTACAACTGACACTCCAAGTATAATTTGCTAACCAGTAATGACCCAGAGTGGAGACAGAAATGGGAAATCACTTCAGTATTCTTGCCTGAAAAAATTACAGGGATGTAGGAGCATGGCAGGCAATAGTCCATGGAGTCCAAAGAGTTGGACATTACTTAAAAACTAAAAACAGCTAACAATGACTAGTGAGCTATCTCATTTAAAATAAGTACAGATTGAGAGTGTTTGTTATAAATTTTACATAATTTGCCAGAGTAATTTTATGTCTCTTGAAACTAATGATTAAAAATGGAAATCTCTGTTTTTATTATTTTATATTTCAGTGATTCATATTTGTTATATTTTACAAAATTAGTGCCATATAGAAAAACAATGCAAGGCGTAGAGGTAATCTGAGTACTAGTGGATTAGATAGCCTCTGAGATAATCTCTCTAGCTCTAAATTTCTAATATTCTGGATAAACTATATAATTTTTTTCAAAATACTATGAAATATACTCACAATGCATATAGATGTTTTTTAAAACATTTCATTTAGTGAAATAGTTCCACTAAATTAAATTCAAACATGTACTCCTTCAAATTTATTCACATTGTCACCTGGATTAAAAAAGATGTTATAGGTGGCCTGAGGGAAAGAGCAATGTGTCTGAATTGTTGGCAATCCAATTAAACTTTCAATTTGTTCTTTAAAATCTAATTTATTTGGATTCAAATACCTATTTTTAATGAAAAGCAGAGGGAGATTACAAAGTGATGGTGACATGTGCTTTCACGTTCTGTCACTCACTGCTTCTGTTAGATTGGAGGGCTATAAACCACTGCTTACAATTTAAATGAGCTTCCCTGGTGGCTCAGATGGTAAGGCATCTGCCTGCAATGCGGGAGACCTGGGTTTGATCCCAGGGTCGGGAAGATCCCTTCAAGAAGGAAATGGCAACCCCTTCCAGTAAGCTTGCTTAGAGAATTCCATGGATGGAGGAGCCTGGAGGGCTACAGTCCATGGGATCACAAAGAAAATGTTCTGCTCCAGCTAGTTAGTTTGGAAGTAAGGTTCCAGATGGAATGAAGGTGGCTAATCAGCTGCCTTTCAAACAGGGAGCTTTACGCAGAGTATCTCATGGGCCTGGTGTAGTAACAGGGGTCCTTATAAGTAGGAGGAGGAGATAGAAGAGTGAGAACCACAGGGACAATGGTGTGACCATCTTGCCTTGATATCCATCGCTGGCTTTGAGGTTAGAGGAAGAGAGCTGGGAGCCAGAGAACGCAGAAGGCCTCTGGCTACTGGAAGACATTCCCCCAGAGCCCCCAGGAGAATGCAGCTCTGTCAACAATTTGAGTTTAAGCAAGAGGCCTATTTTGGACTTCCAGCCTCTATAACTGTAAGATAATAAATGGGTGTTCTTTTAAGGCACAGGGTCCATGTAGTATGTTACGGTAGCCATAGCAAATGAATGCAGCCAGGCATTTACCAGAGACACGGCTGCCGGTTCCACCTTTCTGGCTTTGCGTGGGGCCACCAGCCCAGCAGGAGGAGATGTACCACTCTGAGCTCAGTGACAATGCTGTCTTTCCAAGATGTCTGTTACTTGATAAGTCACAGAACAAAGAGCTGTAGAAATAAACTAATCTCTCCCTTTCTCCCATCCTTCTACAGTTTGCATATGAATTGAACATTATCCTTAAAATTACCCATCAGATTTTTTATATGAAGTCATTATGAGAAATGTGAATCATAAATTGACACGGTGTAATCGAGGGTTTGTGTAGCTGTAAGCTTATACAATTTGGAGGGGAGTGTTATTTACAAGAAAAAATAGAAAGTTAAGTATGAAAGTGAATATGTATTTGGGATAAGAACAAATGAAAAATGAAAATGCTAGTAAGTACCACTAACATTAAAAACATTAGAAAAATAATATGCAATTTTTGAATTAAATGTCTGACATGTCTTTATAATCTTTTAATCCATATTTTGACCTATGTGTTCTGGATTATTTCTTCATATGATTATGATTTTTGTCATTCCTTTTCTGTCAAGAATATTGAAAGGTCAAGCAATCTGTCTTCTAGCATGGCTAATTAATTTTTTTTTCTTTTATTGATAATTTGCAAATTTTCCTTTCAGTGTCATACCTTGAGGATGACATGCAAATTTTAAGAGTGTTTCAAACATCCATCAAGTGTCTTTCGTATATGAGCTTAAAGATTTAGAAGCTTTTTTTAGTAGTTCAGTTGCTGGCTCCATGCATTTCAAACTGTACTGTTCCACTACCTCTGTTCTTCCAGTTACAGGCATGAGAAGACCTTTTCATATCTCTGTGGAACCTCTAGCTTTGCAGCTCTGTTCCTGACAGTCCATGTGGGGGGAGTCAACCCAGTAGGTGGTAGGATATTTTTGGAAGCTATTCCTGCATTAGGACAGCAGGACAATTATCAATGATTTGACTATACAAGGTCGTGGCTGTGTATGGACCACATAAGTGTAGCCATTAAACCCAAACTAAATTTAATCCCAGCTGAACTTTCTTTAAAAGCAATTGCAGTGCCTCCTCACACTCCATCACCACCCAGCCTGAGCGGTAGCCTACTGGAGCTTAAGTAAGAATGGAAAGAAACAATGATCTTAATTGATTGCATTCAATGTATATTTCTTCTGCAAATTTTGCTAAAACATATGATTTGGTAAACACACTACTAGACTCCCCATGGCCTTGGAAAGAGCTCTTGGAAGGGAAGGATCCTGAAACTTAATTGGCTTCCCAGTAAGCACATTTCTGATAGGACACAGCCCTATACACTGGCTAGATTCTGTAATTGTCTTATTTTTGACATTTTCCAATCCATGATTCTGAAATTCCAAATATAGAGATAACTGAGAAGCACGAGCCATATCCCGTTAAAATGTTTATTCCCAGAGGCTACTTTGTTGACCTTGAGAGACCCAGCTTTACACTAGGATTAAGCTTTTAGACCTATTTCTATTTGAAGAAGCTTCCTTATGTGCTTTCTGTGAAGTCAACTAAAATAGATATCCTTAAAGCATATATCTCCCTTTGTTTGTTGGGTTTTGTTTTTCATTAATTTTATTGTAGCTAGGTTTGATTTAAAATTGGTCATTTTGCAGATTCCTACTTATCTGTCATTTGGCTAAAGTTAATAAGCATTAGAAATTCTAAAAATATGGAGGAAAATGGTAGGGGGGAGAAATGATGTACCAAGATTTCTAGTTAGAGCAGAAGGAATGGATTAGAGCTTTCATTTAGCCATGGGAAGGAGATTTCACAGAACTGGTGACTTTCATAGCTGATGAACATCAAGAGTAGTTCTTACTTTTCACTAAGGAAGATGAGCCCAGAAAGAGAAAATGTTCTATCATTTCTGAATAGGTATTTCCCCTCTGGATTGTTAGAGCTTTCATCATTTTTAAATGTACCTACTTTCATCTGTTGATAGTATGTGTAAGGAAGTAACTAATTTGCTGAAATTTTTAATCCTAGGAGATAGACTTTCCCACGTGGTGTGTCACTTAGAGCATTTGACGTTTTTGTTTTCATTGGTGGAAGGGTGATGTGGAACATGGCAGAGTCATGGGAACATTTGTCAGTCTCAGGGTATGATGTTTTTGAAACCTTTAGATGGGAACAAGATATGAAATTAATCACTTAGAAGTTTTCTAGACTGTGTTGTACCTTTAATACAAAATAGAGTGGCTCTTTTTATGTGAAGTATGTACCTGTCCACCTCTAGTTTGCTTCTGTTACAGTGATGTGTTCTGAAATACAGTCCGTGAGATGCCAGTGTTAAATATGTATTTGATGCCACTTTGAATGGAGGACTTGCTCTTGCAAAACTTCTGAAGAAACAGCTCAGGTTTAGAGTTCTCTGGATCTCAACCTCAGATTACCCAGAGACCTCGATAGCATACTCCCTCCTCCTCACAAATAAAATTCATGCAATCATAGCTGACTACTTGTTCCTCCCTAAATAGGCCTTGCTAATTCTTTTCTATGTGTTTTTTTTTTAAATGTATTTCCTTTTAACTGAAGGAGAGTTACTTGATAATATTGTGTTGGTTTCTGCCATTCATCAGCATGAGTCAGCCATGAGTATACGTGTATTCCCTGCCACTTGAACCTCCCCCCACCTCCCACCCCATCCCACCCCCTTGTTGTCACAGATTACCTGGTTTGAGCTCCCTGTGTCTATAGCAAATTCCTCTCTGTGTTTTTAAATTCCTATTCTATTTGGCATACTAATACTTGATAAAGAAAAAGTCGTTTGGTCAAGGAAAGGGTTTTTATCATACCTTTTGTCCTTCCCACAATGCTTTCCAAAATCCTGCCATTTCCAGATTACTTAAGAGCTATCTCCCTTTTGAAGTCATTCTTTTTTTTTTTATTATTTACTTCTTCTTTTTTTTTTTTATTGTTTTTGCCATACAATGTCATGATATCACCATGGGTTTACCTATGCTCCCCCTCCAGAACCCCCCTTCCTCCTCCCTCCCCCCGGAAAATCTCGCTGCACCAGCCCCGAGCATCAATCCTGGGCTGGCGATTGATTAGACATTCTTGATTTTCTCTGTTAGAATCAACCAGTGAATGCACTTTATTCTTCCCTTTTGCTTATTCTCTTCCCCATACTTGAAGAACTATCCTTACTTCACTCTGCCATGTTTTATAAATAGTTCCTGCTTCTCCTGACTGGCCTGTATGCTACGCAATGAAAGCAGTGGTTTCCTGGGTTTTTTTGGTTGTTGTTTATCCTTCCTCAGTGATTGGAATACATAAAAGGTCAAATATTTTGCTTGATTTTGTTATTCAGCAAGTATTTATCAAGGAGCTGCTACTTGCCAGGTACAACTCTAAGCATTTGAGACATAGCAGTGAACCACACAGACAAAAATGTCCACATTAATGAAACATATTAATTGATCAGATCCTGCATTAATTAGATTATGCTCATATTTTTATCCTTAAATCTCTGGTACGTTCCTTGATTTGTAAAATTTTAGTCTTGCTCTGTAGACTTTAGCAACTCCTCACATTAATGTGATTCTTGGTATATCCTACTCCTGTAAGATATATTTTTTTTCTATATTTATATTGGCAAAAATAAAGTTGTATAAAATCTGTTTAAGTTAAGTCAGACAGTGGTTTAGTTGACTGATCTGTAAGGTTGCATATTGTTTATTTACTTACAGACTTTAGTACTCTCTTAGACAGGTCTGGCCCAACCACCATTTCTTTCCCAGTTTTTGTGCAATCAGTCTTTACTCTCCACCCTCTTATTCTGTGTTATTTTTCCTAATTACATGTGTCTCTCTCTGTATTCTGTCACTGGGCTACAGATTTATTATCTGTCTCCTTCAGTGGAGCATAGCTTTATGTGGTTAGGAGCTTTGTCTTTGGCATGGCCTACATCCCCAGTACTCATTGTATTCTAATATCAAGTGAAAAGGAAATGCTCAATCAGTTTTCTATTAATGATTGAAAAATAAGTCTGGGAAAGTTATGTAACCTTTGGTATAGACACTCTCCCTTGTGAAATTAATCTTGGTAACTTGCCCCTTCTGATAGACTATGCCAATACTGGCCAGACATTTAAACTGAACAGGGCCTCTTTCAGGTATAGGTCCTATTCTTAATTTTTTAAATCTCATGATTGGTTCTTATCCTTCTAATCCTGGTTTATATTTTTTCATTAATTGAATTAATTAAGAAGTATAATAAATACCTTTACATTTATAATTTTATGAAATGACAGCCATCATGCAAATGACAAAAACTGTTTGAAAAAGAATGTAAGTTCTTAGTTGAGATTCAAATGTAATTAGCATTTTAGCAATAAAAGCATTAGTCTAAAGACATGAAATTTATGGAAGTGTTTTTTTCTGTAGCAAGCTACAACAGATTATAAGTTACGTTTTAGAGAAGACTTAGATATGGTAATGTGAGATGTTTTACCCTGACATGCCATACTTAATTTTATAATTCCTGCTTACTTATGAATTCTTTATTTTATGAAGTTGTTTATTATTTATCCTGCTTCCCTATAAAATGGATAATTTACCTAAACTGTAAAATGAGCATATGTCTAAAATTTGCCTTTTCCTTATCGTCATCAGTATTTCTTGACTTTTTCCCCAACCTTATTAGTTTCTTTTGGTAGATTATTGCCTAAGTCATCCAGAACTTAGATTTGTAGAGAATGGGATCTAACTGTTCATGGAAAAGCAATTAATATACAGAGCTTATAGAATGGATTTGTTACTAATGCTGTTTATGTGTAGAATTTTAGTTTCTCCTGCATGAGAATTTTAAGAAGGAGAAAGGTAGGAAATAAACATTGAGTATATTAGGAATTATGCTGTGCATACGGTTATAGTCATTGCTACTGTTATATGAACAGGTACTTAGAATTCATCTACTTTTAAATAATAACCACTAAACTCCCATAGAGTTTCACTCAATAAACAGAAGGAGTATATTTCATAAGTTTAAACTGTTTATACTAGAAAAAATAAAGCATTTTTTGTGATGTACGTAATAGTTAAAGAAGATTTATTTTGCCTTTATACCTTCTTCCATTCCAGTTATTTTCAAAATATCTTATCCGGAGTTTCTAGTTATCTCTGGAATCTTTCCTAAAATTTTCATAATCTTCTTACCATTGATGAGGGAGACAAAAATACAAATAGACCATACAGTTAACCTCATCAATGCTGCCATTACAACACCACTTATGTAAATTTTAGTTTATTTTTCTTTCCATATTTGTTGTGGCATAATTGCAAATAAATCATGGAGAATTAAGGTGTAAATATTGATTTATATGCTTTCATATTGCCAGATCATTGGCACCATGGTACATAACTAACATCACCATCCTGTCACCTAATTACTATTTCTTTTTTGTGGTTAAGAACATTTAAGAATTACTTTCAGTTCTATAATATAGTGTTATTAATTGCAGTCACCATTCTCTACACTTGATGCCCAAAATTTATTCTCCTTAGAGCTGAAAGTTTTTATACTCAGATATATCCTCTACCCCACCTCCCAGCCGCTGGTAACCACCTTTCTTTTACTATAAGTCTGACTTTTTTAGAGTTCACATACAAGTGATTTCATACAGTATTTGTCTCTCCCTGATTGATTTTTTTAGCGTAATGCCCTCAAGGTCCATACATGTTGTCACAATTGGCAGACTTTCCCTATTTCTCATGGTTTGTGTGTGTATATATATATATATGTGGGCTTCCCTGATAGCTCAGTTGGTAAAGAATCTGCCTGCAATGCAGTAGACCCTGGTTCAATTCCTGGGTCGGAAAAATACACTGGTGAAGGGATAGGCTACCCATGCCGGTATTCTTGGGCTTCCATTATGGCTGGTAAAAAATCCACCTGTCATGCTTGAGACCTGGGTTTGATCCCTGGGTTGGGAAGATCCCCTGGAGAAAGGAAAGGCTACCCACTCCCATATTCTGAACTGGAGAATTCCATGGACTGTATAGACCATGGGGTTGCAAAGAGTCAGACACTGCTGAGCGAATTCCACTTTTACTTCCATATATATATATATATATATCTTATATGTTTAATATACACATATGTATGCATATGTATACATATTTATGTATCTTTACATATATATGTGTGTATGTATGTATGTTATGTGTGTATATATATATATATATATATATATTCTTGATTGATTTGTCTTGAAATATTTAGATTGTTTCCATATCTTGGTTATTGTGGTTAATGCTTCATTGAACATGGAAGGGCACATATATCTTCAAAATCCTGTTTGTTTTCTTTTGACTATATATCTATAAGTCAGATTCCTAGATCATATGATAATTCTCATTTTTAACTTTTTGAAGAGGCTCCGTGGTATTCTCCACAGTGACTACCAGTTTGCACTCCTGCCAACAGTGCACAAGGGACCTTTTTTTCCCAAAGCCTCAATACTTGTTATACTCAAATCTTTTTGAAAAGAAAGATCTGCTATTAATCTTATGAGAGCTCCCTTGTACATAACAAGTTGCTTTTCTTTTATTCCTTTTAAGGTGCTCTCCTTGTCTTTAACTTTTGACATTTTAATTAAACTGTGTCTTGGCATGGGTCTCTCTGGAGTCTTCTTTTTTTGGAACTCTCTGTGCTTCTTAGTTCTAGATGCCTATTTCTTTCCTCTGGTTATAAATGTTTTCAGCCATTGTTTTTGTCAAATAAGCTTTCTGTCCCTTTCTCTCTCTCATTTCCTCTGGGATCATGGTAATATGCACATTGATCCATTTTATGATGTACTCTTAAGTTCCTTAACTATCTTCACTCCTTTTCATTCTGTTGCTTTTTTTTTTCTTTTGCACCTCTGATTGGATGAATTCTACTGCCTTGTCTTCAAATTTGCTGATGCTTCCTTATAATTGATCTACTCCGCTATAAGTCCCCTGATAGAATTTTTCAAATCATTTATTGTATTCTTCAGCTGTGTGATCTCTGTAACTGTCTTGTATTTTCTTTCTTTCTATCAGTATTCTCACTGTGCTCATTGTTTACCTGACCTCTGTGTCATATGTCATATATCATAAAGTGTCTTTATGACTTATTCTTAAACTCTTTACCAGGTAACTCATTATCTTTGTTTCATTGAGACCGGTGTCTGGAGTTTTTTGTCTTGCTCTTTTCCTTGTCATATATGGCTTTGTTTCTTCGTTCTCCTTAAACTCTCCATGTTTATTCCTGCATATTAGATAAGCCAGATGCCTCTCCTGTCTTGGCCTAGTGGTTTTGTATGGGAAACAGAGCTTGTTCATCAGTCCAACCTGTGCTTCTCCTTGTTTCTCAAACCTTTTGGATCACCTAAGCTGACTTTTTGTTCTTAGTGGCTCTCAGTAGTGCAGACTGTGCCAAGACCCTCCCAAGGGGAGATTTACTCTCAGCATCAAGATGCAGGCTGGTTGGAATCTGGACATTCAGGTAGCACCTAGGAAAGTATGTAGTCAGGCTACTTCTAGGGAGAAGATGGGGGATGGGCATTTTTGTCTGTTCCCTCTGAGCTGAGCCTGGCCCTATATATATGGAGAGGAGGATGCTCCTGAGCCCATTAAAAATTGACTTATTTGCTACAGTCCTATGGAACTCCTTAATGCAAACCCTGCTGGCAGAGCCAGGTGACCCAGCATCCTGTTTCTCAAGTGGCAGCCACAACAGCTGGGGTGCCAGATGTGTGTACAAGCTTTTTCCAGGGAGACACTGGTAACTTGGAATGGGCTAGAGGGTACCTTCTGGCTTTCCTGGCCTCCAGTAATTCCTAAACACATGCTAAATTAGAAGGCTGATCATCAGGAAGCAACCTGTAAAATAACTATAGTGAATTTGGGGAAGAAGTAGGTAAGGGCTTGGGAAATAGACATAGTATGGATGGCTTGGTTCGCAAAGAATAGGACGCAACAAAAGTGATTGAGCACAGCACAGGGGTGGCTTGGTTCACAGGTTTTTTTGCCCGTAAAAAGCACACCAAGCTGTTGTTGGGCCCTTCACATGTTTTGAGGCTTTCCTAGGCTTACTATCTCAGCCTGGTCTCTAGTTCCAGCCTAATATCACAGTTTCATCTCAAATGCCAAGAGTTCTCAGTTATACCTTCCCAGAGCATTGTGATGAAAAGGACTGTGAGGGGCTTTTAATTTTTTAATTTTGTTTTAATGAATAAATGATTTAAAAGCATGGCTTAGAATTCTAGATACAATTACTTATATAATAAGGAGGACATTTTATTTCTACTCTGTGTGAAGCTTGTGAAAAGCCTAGCAGCTTTTATTTTGCCTACTACATACAGCAAAATGCCTTGCAGGGAATAGGCAATCAATATCAACTGAATTCACTGAATGGGTGAAATTTTTATTTTATGCATGTCACTTCCAGTAATTCACCCAGACTCTTATTGGTATGTGATCTTTATTAATATAAATTATGCCTATTTTTAGAAACAGAGGTCTGTGCCAACATTGTTTGAAAGTTATGCTAATGCAGAGATAGTTATTTTGTCACTTAAAAAAAAGCATGTGTTATGATGTAATTCTGGCTACGTTTCTGGTGGTATGCTGACATTCTTCAGAGCTGAAAAATGTAAGCACATGCCATCAATTAGTGGGCTCATGAGGAAAAAGCAGAATTACCTCATCTTGTTTACAACTGTGCTTCTTGGAAGTTTGATATTCCACAATTTGCTAAGGCACATTGTCTGAATGTCTTAAGTTATCTATCAAGGATTTATTCTTCTCATAGCCGAAACTGTTATGTTTTTAATATATGCATAGTTTTAAAATCTCCATGTTGCTGGTGTCACTTTTAAGAAAATATTTTAACAACATTTCTAAAGTAACTCTTTTATAAACCTTATACATTTTTTTAAACAATCATTATATCAGGAATTTCTGACAACTACACATTATTCTGGACTTCTCTGTAGCCTTGTCACAAGCCTACAGTTTTTTTTCCCTAATTCATGATGTTATAAACATCTACTTATATACACCAAACTTTAGAAGTTTACTTTTTCTTTGAAGGAGTATGAATTTTCCATCAAGACCCAAGAAAAATTTCCAAGTATTCTTTTACGTGAATACTTTTTATTTCATCTTTTTTACTACCCCTCTCCTTTGTCTTACTGTGACATTATTTTCATATGTCATTTTGGAAACTACAAGCTTGCACAGTTGAATATGAGCCATCAACTCTATATAGAATATCACTGACTCCACATGTCAATGACATGTACAGCTGAATATGCATTTGAAAAACATGAAAATAGTTGCAAGACAATTTGCATAACTGGAGACACACCTCTCTTCTTTCTTTTATAAGAATGATCTTATGTGGGTTGAGAGAAAGCTGATGGATACTGCCTTTTACCCGGATGGACACGGTTTATGTTTCTCTTTCCCATAGTTTATTCTCAACCCCGATCCCTTGGTTTAAGTGAAGTGACTGTATGCAGCAGGCATTTCATTAGGGCCTATGACTTGTTAGATAACTCATGTGATTGAGAAAACTAGTTGCTAACAGATATAGTATAATGAACAGTGGATCATCATGAAAACCGAAACTTATGGACCTAATTTTAGCACCCTTTCCTCCCTGCTGTACCTTTGTCTTGGAGAGCAAAAGCTTCAAATCAGAGACCTGAGTTCAGTACGAACCCAGCTGTTAACTCTCTGTGTGATCTCAGATGAGTTAACCTTAGGTGATCCTTATCTTCATTTTATAAAAGGATGATCATGCATCAAACCTGGGCTGGTGATTCATTTCACATATGATAATTTACATGTTTCATCGCTGTTCTCCCATATCATCCCACCCTTACCCTCTCCCATAGAGTCCAAAAGACTGTTCCATACATCTGCGTCTCTTTTCTGTCTCACATATAGGGTTATCATCACAATCTTTCTAAATTCCATATATATGTGTTAGTATACTGTATTGTTGTTTTTCCTTCTGGCTTACTTCACTAGGGAGGTGGGATGGGGGTTCTGGAAGGGGAACACATGTATACCCGTGGCAGATTCATGTCAATGTATGGCAAAACCAACACAATAATGTAAAGAAAAAATAAATAAGTAAATAAATAAAATAAAATGTAAAAAAAAAATGATCATTGAGCCCCTCCCCTTGCAGGATTTCTGCATGCATGTCAAGTGTATAAATAATGCATGTCAAGTGCTGAACAGAATGATGAGCTTATAAGTTGTTTCACTTAAATGTAGACTGTTATTATTGTTACATTTTATCTTTTATGATGAACAGTGTGAAGAAAGTCCTTACTGGTGAAGGAAAAGAGTTTTCTGTATAGTATTCTTGTTCAGTTCAGTTCAGTTCAGTCGCTCAGTCGTGTCCGACTTTGCGACCCCATGAATCTCAGCACGCCAGGCCTCCCTGTCCATCGCCAACTCCCAGAGTCTACCCAAACTCATGTTCATCGAGTCAGTGATGCCATACAACCATCTGATCTTCTGTCATCCCCATCTCCTCCTGCCCCCAATCCTTACCAGCATCAAGGTATTTTCCAATGAGTCAACTCTTTGCATGAGATGGCCAAAGTATTGGAGTTTCAGCTTCAACATTAGTCCTTCCAGTGAACAGCCAGGACTGATCCCCTATAGGATGGACTGGTTGGATCTCCTTTCAGTCCAAGGGACTCACAAGAATCTTCTCCAATACCACAGTTCAAAAGTATCAATTCTTAAGCACTCAGCTTTCTTCACTGTCCAACTCTCACATCCATATACAACTACTGGAAAAATCATAGCCTTGACTAGATGGACCTTTGTTGGCAAAGTAATGTCTTTGCTTTTTAATATGCTGTCTACATTGGTCATAGCCTTTCTTCTGAGGAGCAAGTGTCTTTTAATTTCATGGCTGCAGTCAACATCTGCAGTGAATTTGGAGCCCAAGAAAATAAAGTCAGCCACTGTTTCCACTGTTTCCCCATCTATTTGCCATGAAGTGATGAGACTGGATGCCATGATCTTAGTTTTCTGAATGTTGAGCATAAGCCAATTCTTTCACTCTCCTCTTTCACTTTCATCAAGAGGCTTTTTAGTTCCTCTTCACTTTCTGCCATAAGGATGGTGTCATCTGCATGTCTGAGGTTGATATTTCTCCTGGCAGTCTTGATTCCAGCTTGTGCTTCTTCCAGCTCGGCGTTTCTCATGATGTACTCTGCATATAAGTTAAATAAGCAGGGTGACAATTTACAGCCTTGATGTACTCCTTTTCCTATTTGGAACCAGTCCGTTGTTCCATGTCCAGTTCTAACTGCTGCTTCCTGACCTCCATACAGGTTTCTCAAGAGACAGGTCAGATGGTCTGGTATTCCCATCTCTTTCAGAATTTTTCACCAATTTGTTGTGATCCACACAGTCAAAGGTGTTGGCATATTCAATAAAGCAGAAGTAGATATTTTCTGGAAATCTCTTGTTATTTCAATGATCCAGTGGATGTTGGCAATTTGATCTCTGGTTCCTCTACCTTTTCTAAATCCAGCTTGAACATCTGGAAGTTATTGGTTCATGTACTATTGAAGCCTGGGCTGGAGAATTTTGAGCATTATTTTGCTGGCTTGTGAGATGAGTGCAATTGTGTGATATTTGAACATTCTTTGGCATTGCCTTTTTTGGGGATTGGAATGAAAACTCACATTTCCAGTCCTGTAGCCTCTTCTGAGGTTTCCAAATTTGCTGGCATATGAGTGCAGCATTTTCACAGCATCATCTTTTAGGACTTGAACTAGCTCAAGTGGAATTCCATCACCTCCATTAGCTTTTTTGTAGCGATGCTTCCTAAAGCCCCCTTGACTTCACATCCCAGGATGTCTGGCTCTATCTAGGTGAGTGATCACACCATCGTGATTATCTGGGTCATGAAGATCTTTTTTGTACAGTTCTTCTGTGTATCCTTGCCACCTCTTCTTAATATCTTTTGCTTCTGTTAGGTCCCTACCATTTCTGTCCTTTATTGAGCCCATCTTTGCATGAAATATTCCCTTGGTATCTTTAATTTTCTTGAGTAATCACTTTGTGATTATTCTAGTTCTAACCATATAATCCATCTCCTTTTAGCCTGTCTGGTCACATCACTACTCCTTAACACAACTTGAGTTTTATGCCTTTTGGAGGATTTTAAGTCACTGGATTAACTGTACCATGGATTTTTTTCTCCCATAATTACATCTGACACCAGTCCCATATGCTAATATGCCAAGTTACAAAAGATTGCTTGAATTGTTGTCCAAGTTACTAAATACTGACCACTCTTGAATGAGGCAGCTTAATCAGTGATCCCAGAATCTTCTACAGAATAAGACACTTGTAAGAGATGCTTTTTGAATGATTGCTTGCATGATATGTATTGAATGAAAAAACATATGTACCTTCTATGTATCCTCTTTCATTCCAAGCTGAGTGCCTTGTGTTTTGTGGATTTTGAAAATGTTTATTGAATGAGTAAGTAGAATTTGGAGACTTGTTACTAACTGTAATTCCCATTGCTTCTTCTTTTTTTAAAGGCAGCTTTTTATCTTTTCCAGAATTGTTTATTTACTTGTTATTTCTTTGTGACTGTGCTAGGTCTTTGTTGCTGTGAGGGCTTTTCTCTAGTTGCAGCAAGCAGGGGCTCTTCTCTAGTTGTGTGCACAGACTTTTCGCTGTGGTAGTTTCTCTTGTGGCAGAGCATGGGCTCTAGAGCATGAGGCTTCAGTAGTTGTGGCCCATGGCTCAGTAATTCTGGGCTCTAGAGCACACACTCAATAGTCGTGGCTCTCTGGTTTTGTTGCTCTGGGACATGTGGGGTCTTCGCGGATCAGAGATCAAACCCGTGTCTCTTGCATTGTCAGGGGATTCTTTACCACTGAACCACCAAGGAAACCCTGCCCATTGTTTCTTTGTCATTCTCGGATGACATTGAGTTGAATAAAAACATCACTCACATTTTTTATTATTCATTAACATTTGCTTTTAAGTTACACAATAAATTCAGTGCATTCCATTTGCAGTTTTCCCATCATTCCTAATATTTTGACCAATACACATAGTATAGTAGCTATAGATAAGAGAACTTCTTTTGCCTTTTTTTTCCTTTTACAACCATATAACCCTCTTTTTTTTTTTTTTTTGCAGGAAAACTAAGATAGTTATTGAACGTTTAGATTCATGAACAAGTGCTTAGGGAAAATTGAAATTGTGACTCATTTTATAACTTCATTTAGTAATTTTAGATTAAAATTATTATTTTTCAAGATACCCATTATAAAAACTTAACTGCAGTAATAACTGGAGTTTTAGAACTTAATGTTAGATTCTCTAAGTGTCTTAATAATTCTCTTGGGAAATGCTTAGGCACATCTGCAGATTGTATTCCTTTTTCCATACCACTGGGGGAGTATTGAATGAGTTATTGTTTCAAAGTATGGGTTGTGAAATAATCTGCTTCAGAACTAATAGAGCTAACTCACATTTTTATCGCTTCATATATCAGTAAGCAGGATTTCATTTCTAGTGCTAAGTACATGATACATGAGGTAAATTACGATACTAGAGTTTGTAGGATGCTTCCTTCTAAAGACTGGAGCTGTATATCTGGTCTTTGCAAACATTACCCACAATGGAAAGTGCATGCACAAGTATTCATTACACAGATGATAGGCTTTTCTATGGAGTGTTTTTTTTTTTTTTTATAGGCAGAATCTTAAAGGAAAATGGTGAGAATATTTCTTACATATCAAATCTGCTTCAGCTACGAAAATTCAATCTTTTTCTCTTTCTCCTCCTCTCATATTCTTTGTCTTTTTTCATCTCCACGCAGTCAGTAATGATGTGACAAAAATAGATGTTATAATAGGAATTGTAGGTGTGGATGGAAGAGTACTGCTGTGAATGAAAACAGGAGCCTGTAAATCTCCCACCAGCCTCCTTTTTATAGGGCCCATATTAGAGTTGAAGGGGCTGCCCACTTCAGTGGGAAGATTTATTTTAGTCAAAATCTTTTCTGTTCTTAATTTACATGTAATTCTCTATCACCTCCTACCTGCACTGTCATAGGTGCTGGATATACAGCATTTCAGAAATATCTACTTCTTGCAATCATGGAGATTGTAGTTTAGTTAGGTGACAGAAAGCAAACAAAAAATGAATAAATACACTGAAATAAGAAAGTAGTGGGATTAACTTAGGTTATGTAGGTTGTCAGACAAGACATTTGAGGGTGTCATGTTTGAACTGAGATCTGAAGAGTAAGCAGAGGTGAATGAGGTTAACAAGAGAGGAAAGATATTTCAAGGTAGAGGAATCTACAAGAAAAAGAAATATTAGCCAGGGATAATCTTGATGCATTTGAGTGACAGGGCACCAGTCTGGCTTTTGTGCTGTGAGCTGGGAGGAGAATTAGAAACCCAAGCAAGACACAGTTCAGTTCAGTCACTCAGTCATGTCTGACTCTTTGCAACCCCTTGGACTGCAGTATTCCACACTTCCCTATCCATCACCAACTCTCAGAGGAAGATAGATCCATGCAAAATTTTGTGGGCATATTTAGGAATTCTGTCTTTGTTTTCAGTTTAGTAGAAACTTTTAAAAGGAGAGTGACATAATCTGATGTCCTTTTAAGACTATTACTCAACAGTGTGAACTGGAAGGGGTGAGGTGCATGGGGAATCCAGCCAGGAGACTATTGCCTTTGTCCGTGTAAAGGATGATGTCATGGCTGAAGTTTTGGCAGTGCAGATGGAGAAAGTAAAACTGAAAAAAGAATATATGGATTTAGATATAGGTAACAGACTGGATGAGATTTGGCAAACAATTGGATGAGGATGGTGAGAGAGAAGGGAGATCTCAGTGTTGAAAATTAGATTAATGCTATTCACTGAACAGGAAGACATGCTTTGAGGGGGAAGGTGAAGAGTTCAGTTTAGAAAAAGGTATGTCTGAGATGCTTGCATCTCAAGTAGGTTTTGGGATATATTATCCCGGTCCTCAGGAATAAATTTGGGCATTCTTGGCACAGAAATTATGTTGTGTGGATGAGGCAACCTAAGACCATATGCAGAGAGAGAGAGAGAAGGAGCCAGGATTGATAACCAAGGAATTGCAACATTGAGAGTTGGGTTAGTGGAAGAAGAACCAGCAGGCGCTACTGAAGGATGGCTGGGGGAAGCCAAGAGCGGTGAGCGGGTGGTCAAGAAGCTGAGCTGATTCCGTTACCAAGATGATGTCAAGATAGGGGGGTGGCTGATGTGCCAAATGCTGCTGAAAAGGCTGGGAACCCAGGATTCAAAGCGGGTCCAACCACATCTAACACCATGAAGATCACTTTGTAACATAAGGAGAACTGGTGATGTTATGTAGACTGATTCAAGGCTGGAGGGAAGTCAAGGATGAACAAGACAGGAGAGAGCTGACAACATGTGTAGAGAACTCTTCAAAGGTTTTTTTCCTCTGAAAAGCAGTTGAGAAATTGAGACGTGGCTGTAGCTGAAGGAGATAGTGAGACTAAGAGGATTTTTTGAAAACATGGGAGATGTTAGAATGAAGAGAGAGAGGTTAATCCACACAGCAAAGGCCTTGCGAGGAGAATTAAATAATGAGAGTCAGAGGCACATGAGGGCTTGGACTTTATTAAGAAAGAAGAAAGAGAAGACGAGTGGAGACCCATAATGTTTTGTAATTTGGTGATGTAATTAGGTAAGGGGTGAAAGGGTTTGGGAGGTTTGTGGAAGAAAAAAGCAAACTTACTAAGAGAATATTATGAAAAGAGTACCCCTGTAAGAGCCTTCACTTCACCCGTTTAGGAATTGCTCCACACAATGTTGATATTGTAAAGCTGGTAAAAGCAGAGAGGCTCTGCTTCGTGGTGAGGAGGAGGAACATTGTTTTGCCCTTTCAGTTTTCTTGGCACTACTGGGGTAGCCCCAGAGGAGCTCTCGGGCTCCAGACTCTCCATTTGAAAACACTGACGCTGGGGAAAATGTTCCTGGCAAGACATGGAGAATTCTCAGTGAAAATCAAATTCTGGAAGAGCTCCTGGCTTGTGAAACTCATCAGCATTTAGGCTTCAGCTGACAGAAAGCAAGGTGAATGGCTGTGCCTGGGACCTGGGAGACCACAGAGTCGGGAGGAGAGCCACTCAGAAAGCACTGGGAAAGGAGCCGAGACAAGCCCCTTCCACTTTCCAGTTCTGTAGTGGATTGAATCGGCTTTTCCTACATGATTGTTTAATGTCAGAGGAAGATGTTGGCCCTGGCATGTTCTCAGCCCACCTGTGAAGTGACTCGTTCTCTCCTTGGGTCAACCTTGAAAACATGAGAGGGGATGAGGACGCAGGACACTTTTTTTTAAATCCCAAGATGATCTTGTCTTGTCTTTTCCCATAACCACTATTGATTTTCTACTACTTAGGTAATTCAACACATTTATCTTGTCAGAAAAAGCTAACACCAGCGAAGTACCTTTTATAAAAAGGGGATTATGTTTCTCAAAATGTTTACAATAATTACTTATGCATGTACCAGTGATATGAGATTCCTTCAGGAAGATGTTAGTGTTTTGTTTTTTTGCTTTTTTCTGAAGAAATATTTAGTTATAAGAAAAGGTATTAGTTTTATTTTTACTTATGGTAAAGCTGTAAGTATTAATTATAAGAAACATGTCCTTTGGCAGTGGTGTCTTCTAATCTGTGAGGAAAGTTATTATTTATGGCTTATCATTCTGGTTTTAAAATGGTGAAAATAGTAAGTTTGACATCTGTTTTGCTGTTTCTGTACTTGGTGGTTCAGGAAGGTGCACCATCCCCAGGGCTGTGCTGGTGTGAGCACAGGCACTTTTCTCTTTTGTAAAATGCGAGCTATAAAATCTCCTTTCTCAGAAGGATGTTCTGTGAATTTAATGAGTTGGTATACCCAAAACACCTCGCTATTGCCTGATGAACAGTAACCATATGCTGAATAGTTTAGATACATGAAGAAGCTGCAGAACCCACTGGAAGGCCACGTGATATTGGTGAAAAGTCTGCCTTTGAGTCAGACTTGCAGGGATTCAAACTCTGGTGCTGCCATGTATCAGTGGTGTGATCTTGGGAACATTACTTTGCTGTCTGAATCTTGGCTTAATCTTCTTAACTTGGTTACCACCCCCCCCCCCCCCCATTTTTCTCTAAGCTGTAGTTTTTTTCGTCTCTAAGTTAGAAATAGTCATTCTTCCTTCATTGAACTGATGTTATGGTTATGTGGAATATTGTGTAGAAAATATATGGTAAAACATCATATGTAAGGTTTGTCTGACAGTTGCTGGGGATGCTTATATAAGTCAGCCTCTCCTTTACTGCTGGCCAGATTTGCTTCCATCCTGACAGATATGACTGTAGTTATTTCTGACAGCTTATTCATTTCTCACAGTCTGTTGCACCTACAAGTCTCTAAATATTAGATCATTCTTGCAATGGGGTATAGATTTTAGAACAAGTCAAAATCAAAATTATGAAGCCATTAGTTATATAATGGTGATTGTCATCTTGTTTTATATAAGCAGCATAGGCTTTATTCTAAAGTACATAAAACATAATTCCTAAGGAGTAGGTTGTGGCTTACTTCTCACTCAAGGGCAATCTTGGGACCCTTTTAGTGGCTGTGAAAATTGACTCATTTAAGATAACTTGGTAGCCTACCTCAAGCAAGTGTACAGTCCCATCTCCCTGAGTGTTGCTGTGGCAGTGAATCAAATGTGAATCAGTTTAGGATACATACCCTAGAGGCTGTAAGCTCAGTCACACTGGGCAAAGTGTTTCCTATGACTAGCTCTATCTGGGTCATGCAAAAATAGAGAAGGGCTGATTTTGGAAATGTATGGAATGGAGGACATGTCTCTTCTTTAGATAGCATTTAAGGATGTTTTGGTATCTGTGTCTTGAAAGGAATTCATAGTTGAATCTATAGTTTAATACTGTGTGTGTGTATACATTTTATATATATATATATATATATATATATAAAATGTATATCCTTTTTCAAGAAGGGAAAGGCAATTAGCATGATTTTAATTTTTAAATATGTTCAACTGAAAAACCATTTATAAAGCTATTTCTACACTATGCTCACACACGTAAGCAAACTTGATTTTGGCTAACGACTGTCAGAGAGTCTATTTTAATTTACAGTGCGCCTTTCTTTCACGTCTGAGGCATCAGCTCTGTATCTGTGGAAATTACACTATTTTGGCTGGCTTAGAGACCCTAGGGCATGCTTTAGGATTTTAACGTTAGACCCGCTGTTTTGCCCAAGGAGCTTCTGGGAGACTGGCCACGGCCAAGTCACTACATCTGTTTTAAAGCCTTGATATAAGCCCCGTCATGGCCACAGCGGCTGCTGCGACTTCCACGGGCACGGTCCCTGGGTGAGACCCAGTGGGTCCGTGAAGCGCACACTCCAGGCAGTTAGACGAAGGCGCTGGCTCGGTCATGGGGCCTGCCTCAGTAATGTGACACGGATAGCAAGAGTGGTTTATTCCATTCAGATGTCTGTGTCCATTGCGGGAAAATGTTCTCAAAACATTATATTTTAAAAAGCAGTGCTGTGGGTTTTTGCTTTCCAATTAATGCAAAATTTTCCACAACAGCTTGCTCTGCTATACCTGTGTCTTAAAAGGAATTCATAGTTGAATCTAAAGTTTAATATTGTGTGTGTATACATATATATATATATAATATACTATGAATATCCTTTTTTTAAGAAGGGAAAGGCATTGACTGAGCACTAAAAGTTATCTAACTAATGTTGAATTTTAATTGGAAATTTTGAAAGCCACAAACCCAAATGTGAACATGGAAAAATCAATTTTTGTAAGATTCATAGCTTGTTACTGCTGGTGTCATAATGATTCCAAATATGGTTGGAATGGTTCCACATATGGTTCCAAATGTTTTGAGGGGAAAAAAGAGGAAATATAATTTAAGATGTCTTTTCCTTTTCGCCTTCTACACTGTCTTTTGCAGAAGAGATGACACTACAATCAATCTAAAATTATGGTTTTGATTGATAGAAACATTAGGAGCTTGTCAATATTGATCTTAACTAATTTGGGGCAGAGAATTGTATTAAGATATTCTACTCTCTATTGTCTGGATCTCAGGCAGGGAAACTGACTCTTAAATCTCTGTATCTAGAGAGTGGATGACTCAAAAAGAATCTGTACTAGTCTGAGTCCTTTGCTATGATATGTTGAAGGCAATTGCAACCCACTCCAGTACTCTTGCCTGGAAAATCCCATGGACGGAGGAGCCTGGTAGGCTGCAGTCCATGGGGTCACGATGAGTCGGACACGACTGAGCGACTTTGTTTTCCCTTTTCACTTTCATGCATTGGAGAAGGAAATGGCAACCCACTCCAGTGTTGTTGTCTAGAGAATCCCAGGGACGGGAGTCTGGTGGGCTGCCGTCTATGGGGTCGCACAGAGTCGGACACGGCTGAAGCGCCTTAGCAGCAGCAGCAGCCTTTGCTATGATAAGTATGTTACTGATAATTTGTATTGATTTTGTTGTAACAGGTAGATTATGCATCAAATACATCAGGGAGGCTTTTATTAAAGCATTCTTCGGTAAATTCTTGAAGTTAAGAAGCCCATGTCTTGTGGTAGTAAGTGAATACAGTTTCAAATCTCGATGCTCTCATTGGCTTCCCAGTCACAGACATGCATCTTACCTTGCCAAGACTCACTTCTACAAAGATTTTTTTCCAGTGAGGATTGGTAAGGATCAATTGATGTGATTCTTGCAGTAGCACTTTGTAAACTCTAAATTCTGAGCTAATATGACAAAAGTTCATGTGATTTTATTTTATTCTTGCAATTGAATTTTTACTTTGTATAAACTTGGATTTCCAACTCAAAACTGCTTAGAAAAAGGCATAATCTCCTGCACCTAGAATGCTGTGCATGTGCGTGCCTGCATGTGTGTGCATGTCGCTCAGGCATGTCCAGCTGTTTGCAACCTCATGGACTGTAGCCCGCCAGACTCCTCTGTCCTAGGGATTCTCCAGGAGAGGAAACTGGAGTGGATTGTCATTCCTTTATCCAGGGGATCTTCCCAACCCAGGGATCAAACCCAGGTCTCCTTCATTGCAGGTGGATTCTTTACCATGTGAGCCACCAGGAGAGCCAAGAATGCTGTGGCCGTCTCAACCGTTGCTTAACAGTGTTGCTTTCAATTATTTTAGCTTCAACAGTGCAAAGGCTGCCTCCTAGGGATTCAGGCTCTGAACCCCTCTGATTCAAGCTCGGAGGAGAGACGACTTTCTTTGATTCTTCTTTTTCTCTGTCCTTGGGATTCCAAATGCATTGTAAATTAATTCCTTGATGCTCAAGCTCATTTTTTATCAACTATTCACATGATTCCTATATTTCAGTGTCCTGTTCAAAACCTCATCTTTCATGAAATACTCTCATTGACTCCAAAGTCTTATCACCTACTTCATGTTTGTAGACTGTCTTGGATTCCCAGTTTATAACTTAGGGATGCATATGATTTTACTCTCCAATGTTAGCTTTTGGATTTCCTTAAATATAGTTCGTGGGGTTGCAAAACATGGGACACAATTGAGCACTCACACAAAGACAGAGGTAACTGTATTTCTTTTGTTTCTTTTCTCAATGGATTTTTCCCCCTGTAGTTCTTTATTCTGCTTTGATGCTCATGCTTTGAATGTGATGTAGCTAATGGGCAGTTGCACTTTAAGCACTTTCCTGGATGTAGAGGGAGGACTCTTGTATCAGTGAGTACTTGGAGTGCTTTCCTTGCAGAGAGAATGATCTGACTGCTCTGATATCATGTAGCCACACTCTTCCTCAAAGCTGATGTGGTTGACTCATGGTTGATCCAAGAAAATCTAAACATTCTCTGTCACAGTTCTCTGTGAGTGCTTCCAACAGTTGCCACTTTGTTGGAGCAGTCTGCCTTCCCTTCTCCCAGAGAGAAGGCATCTGTTATTCAGGCAACCCTGAATAACAAGTTATATTAATAGTTTCCAGACAAAGGGTCCAAAATCAAGAGTTTTCATTTGGAATGTCATTTACAAAACATGATATCCCTTAAATTTCAGAAATCTTTCATGTGATGCATCTATGTGTCCATGCATTTACACTTTGTGTTATTCTAGATGATGGAGGTTTTAAATATGAAGAAATGAATCGAGTACTTGGAAGTAATTGTTAAGCAGCAAACAAAAAAGTGATATGGACCCACATTGTGATGTGGTTTATGTAATTCTCACCTTCGGAGAACTCTCAGTAAGGCAGAATAAGCATTATTATTTAATGAAATGCAGCTATACATTTGTAAAATTGCCTGTGTACAAGTGTGCACAAGGATGCATCTGCCAAAGCAGGAGATGTAAGAGACATGGGTTCGATCCCTGGGTCAAGAAGATGCCCTGAAGAAGGGCATGGCAACTGACTCCAGTATTCTTTCCTGGAGAATCCCATGGACAGGGGAGCCTGGCGGGCTTCAGTCCATAGGGTCGCAAAGAGTTGGACACGACTGAAGTGGCTTAGCATGTATGAGTGTACATATATGTGTGAAGGCAAACTGAGCACCCAGCATTCACAAGTGTTTGCACGAGTTGCAAGTAGCACAGAAGTAAGCTAGACACAGGCTCTGCCATAAAGGAATTCCGTCTGCTCACTTGCTTGCTTGAATATAGCCAAGAGGCAGTTGTTAGCACAATGTGAGGGAAGCACAGGGAAAACAAAAAAACAAAACTAACTAATTCTGTGGAGGAAAGAGATGTCTTCACAAAGAATGTTGTGAAGCTTCAGTTTCCTTTGGGTAGATAAATAAGCTTTCACTTTTTTTCAAGAGTAATTATTAAAAGCTATACAACATTTTCAGGGAATAATTTCTTCGGCCTGACTGAACCAGGGAGTATATAAGAAGCCCCATCATAGAATTTGATTATTACTAAGTAGCCCAGGTCTCCTGCCCTTTATTCCAAATAAAAACAGTGTAGGTCTCTTTTTAACAGGTAACTAATAATCTACCTCCATGAGGAATAACACCAAGGCATTAGCCAAACTGAAATGGAAGCAAAGTTTGTATTGAGGATAAAATATTTAAAAAATTGTCCTTGGACATCCTGAACTAAAGACTGTACTGAAAGGAAAGACTGTACTTTCAGGGAAAGATGTGGAAGTGGTGGTGAGCAAACAGTAATCTGTGGGTAAATGGATTTGCCTTTGGGTTCTGTGTAGTCATAATCTGATAATCTAGAAATAGATTTTCTTTTCTAATACCATGTGTTAGATTTGAGGTATGTTGACAAGACAAAGGGAAAAAAGAACCCTAATAGTTGAGATGCAGAAGGAAAATTGCTTTCCCACTTTCTGTCTGTCTTTCTCCCAACTGCATGGTGGTCACTGCATTATAAGATGAAGCCTAACATTCTAACTTTGTGTTTATAATTTATTCTTGAAGGATTTAGATAGTACCTCTCCCATGACTTGGAATCTGTTATAGGAACATTCCTTGGCACTCGAGGAACACTCTAATTATCGTTTGCTGATATTGAGGCATCTCTGTTTATATCTGGGTCTAAATATATACCTCAGTTTTTACTTCAATAAAATAACTTTGTTTACATAGTGTCCTCTTGGAGAATTGAGCAAGATGAGTATCTGAAAAAAGTGAGCATTATTACGCTGGTTGAGTGATATGTTTGCCTAGAGTTAACATCCTTTGGTCTGACTCTGCTGTGTCTATTTCTAACTAAGGTATCAACAACATGGAGAGGAAAATGGAATCATCAAATATTTGTGCATTCCTACTTATAAAACTTGTTATAAAACTGCTATAAAAACCTATCCTTAGTTTACACCAGGTCAAGCTATTGTACTTTATTTTTGTTGGGTTGTTTTGATTTTGCTTATGGGTGTATATTTAGTACCACTTTTATTTTTGTTATAAACCTCCGCCTCTACATTGGGCTTTTGCAGTTCTGTAGAGTTTTCTTTTATAGTTTTTTCTTTCATTTTTTCTTTCTTCCATTTTTTTGTTATCTTTTCTCCATTGTAATTTTATTCCTTTGTTTGCCTTTCTTACTGTTCTTTTCCCCTTGCAGTTAATCTTTAGTGTATATAAATCTTCTTCATTTACCTCTATTTAACCTTGCATATGTATATTCTTTCTTTTTTTTCTTTCCTTTCCTCTCAACTTATTTGTTAGTGTTATTTTCATTGCTTTATTTCCCAATTAGCACCTTGCTTTAGTTTTGTTTTCCAGTTTCTGTTTTAGTTAGTTTTGTTTTTAACTGGTAAATATAATTTTTATTTCCTTTGTTAGCTGTATCTATCTACTGTAATTTATTTTTGTTGGACTGTTTTGACTCTGCTCATGGTTGTCTATGTATATGTGTATATGCCATTATTTTAATTATTTGCCTGATTTTATAACTACCATTTGTCTGGGGTTCATCTTTGGTTTCCCATTTTTTGATATTTGTTTTAATCTCACTTAATGCCATAACAAACCACTTGTGGAATCTTTGTTCCTGACCAGAGATCAAACCCTGAGCCTTTGGAGTGGGATCACTAACTCCAAGACCCTAGACTACCAGAAAACTAACCCTAGGGAGTATCAAATAGTGAGAACTCACACAAAGGAAACTACTTGAATACAATACCAGGCAACACCCAACTACTAGTAGCACCCTGTGTAGGGTGCTACTGTTTACTCATTTAAACAAAGAAACAAAACAAAAATACAAATCCAATCAACAGCAGACAGGATTACCACCCCATTCAGCATTGCCCATCAGAAGCAATACAAACAAACAAACAAAAAAACCTCAGCACAAATCTCACCCTATAGGAAGCTTACACAAAACACTGGATCAACCTTAGGAGGGGGGAAACCAAAAGGAAAAAAGAATTCAATCTTGAAGCCTGGGAGAAGGAGGCCTGAACACAATAAGTTAAAAAAGAAAAAAAAAAAGAAAAGAAAAGTCAGAGAAATACCACATAAATGAAGGAACAAACTAGAAACACGGAAGTCCAAATAAATAAAGAGGAAATAGAAAACCTACCTGAAAAAGAATTCAGAATAATGATAGTGAAGATGATCAAAAACCTTGAAAACAAAATGGAGAAAATGCAAGAATCAATTAACAAAAGAATTAAACCATAAACATACAAACAGCACATATACTGAAATTAAAAATACTCTAGAAGGAATCAGTAGCAGAATATCTGAAACAGCAGAACAAATCAGTGAGCTGGAAGATAAAATGGTGGAAACAACTTCTGAGGAGCAGAATAAAGTAAAAAGAATGAAAAGAACTGAGGATAGGCTCAGAGACCTCTGAGACAATAGCAAACATACCAACATTTGGATTATAGGGGGCCCAGAAGAATAGAAAAAGAAAGCTTATGAAATTTTGAAGAGATTATTATTGAAAATTCCCCCAGCATGGAAAAGGAAATAGTCAATCAAGTCCAAGAGGCACAAAGGGTCCCATACAGGATAAACCCAAGGAGGAACATGCCAAGACACATACTAAACAAACTAAGAAAGACTAAACACAAAGAATATTAAAAGCAGCAAGGGAGAAGCAACAAGTAACATGAAAGGGAAACCCCCTGTGCTTAACAGCTGATCTTTCAACAGAAATTTAAAGTATTGAAATGGAAAAATCTACAACAAAGGTTACTGTGCCCAGCAAGGATCTCATTCAATTGATGGAGAAATAAAAAGCTTTTCAGACAAACAAAAGTTAAGAGAATTCAGTACCACCAAACTAGCTTTACAACACATGTTAAAAGGACTTCTATAGTCAAGAAATACAAGAGAAGTAAAAAGATTTACAAAATCAAGCCCAAACAATTAAGAAAATGGCAATAGACACATATATATCAATAATTCTTTTAAATGTAAATGGATTAAATACTCCAACTAAAAGACACAGACTGGTTGAATGGATAAGAAAACAAGACCCATATATATGCTGTCTACAGGAACCCCACTTCAGACCTAAAGGCACATATAGACTGAAAGTGAGAGAATGGAAAAATATATTCCATGAAAATGGGAAGTGAGAGAAATCTGGAGTAGCAATCCTCATATCAGGCAAAATAGACCTTAAAATAAAGAAGATTACAAGAGATAAGGAGGGATACTACATAATGATCAAAGGATCAATCCAAGAGGAAGACATAACAATTATAAACATCTGTGCACCCAATATAGGAGCACTTCAGTACTTAAGACAAATACTAACAGAAATAAAATGAAAAATTGACAATAACACAGTAATAGTAAGGGACTTTAACACCCCACTCACACCAACAGACAGATCATCAAAACAGAAAGTTAATAAGGAAACATAAGTCATAAATGATACATTAGATGAGATGGATCTCATTGATACATTCAGGACATTCCATCCAAATGCAGAAGAATGCACCTTCTCAAGTACACATGGAACATTCTCCAGGATAAACCAAATCTTGTGTCACAAATCAAACCTCAATAAATTTAAGAAAATTTAAATCATATCAAGCATCTTCTCCAACCACAATGCTGTGAGACTAGATATCAATTACAAGGGAATAAAATGTAAGCAACACAAGTGCACAGAGATTAAACAACATGTTTCTAAATAACCAATGGCTTACTGAAGAAATCAAAAGAGAAATAAAAAAATTTCTAGAAACAAATGACAATGAAAACACGACTTCTCAAAACCTATGGGGTGCAGCCAAAGCAGTTCTAAAAGGGAAATTTTTAGCAATACAATTCCACCTCAAGAAACAAGGGAAACATTGAACAGACAACTTTACACCTAAAACAACTGGAAAAAGAAAAGCAAAAAAAAAAAAAAATCCCAAAATTAGTAGAAGGAAAGAAATAAAGATCTGAGCAGAAATAAATGAAAGAGAAATGAAAGAAACAATAGTAAAGATTAATAAAACTAAAAGCTGGTTCTTTGAGAAGATAAACAGAATTGAAAAACCTTTAGCCAGACTCATCAAGAAAAAGAGAGAGAAGAATCAAATCAACAAAATTAGAAATGAATAAGGAGAGATTACCACAGAGAATGAAGAAATACAAAGGATTATAAGAGACTATTATGAACAACTATATGGCAATAAGATGGATAACCTGGAAGAAATGGACAGATTCTTAGTAAAGTTCAATCTTCCAAGACTGAACCAGAAAGAAATAGAACTGATGACAACCCAATTACAAGCACTGAAATGGCTGTGTTCAAAAATCTCCCAATAAACAAAATCCCAGGACCAGATGACTTCACAGGAGAATTCTATCAAACATTCAGAGAATAGCTAATACCTATCCTTCTAAAACTTTTTCAAAAAATTGCAGAGGAAGGAACATTTCCAAACTCATTCTACGAGGCCATCATTACTCTCATACCAAAACCAGACAAAGACAACAGAAAAAAAGAAAACTACAGGCCAGTATCACTGATAAACATAGATGCAAAAATCCTCAACAAAATTTTAGCAAACAGAATTCAGCAACACTTCGAAAAGCTCATACACCATGATCAAACTGGGTTTATTCCAGGAATGCAAGCATTCTTCAATATACACAAATTAATCAATGTGATACACCATATTAATAAATTGAAAGATAGAAATCATATGATAATCTCAGTAGATGCAGAAAAAGCCTGTGACAAAATTCAGCAACTATTTATGATTAAAACTCTTCAGCAAATGGGCATAGAAGGAACCTACCTCAACATAGTAAAGGCCATATATGATAAGCCTACAACAAACACTGTTCTCAGTGGTGAAAAACTGAAAGCATTCCCTGTAAGATCAGGAACAAGACAAGGATGTCTACTTTCACCACTATTATTCAACATAGTTTTGGAAGGCCTAGCTACAGCAATCAGAGAAGAAAAAGAAATAAAAGGAATCCAGATGGGAAAAGCTCTCACTGTTTGCAGATTACATGATGCTGTACATAGAAAACCCTAAAGACAGTATCAGAAAATTGCTAGAGCTAATCAGTGAATTTAGCAATGTTTCAAGATAGAGAATCAACACAGAAATCACTTTCGCTTCTATATATTAACAATGAAAAATCATAAAGAGAAATTAAGAAATCAATCCCATTCACCATTGCAGCATAAATAATTAAATATCTAGGAATAAACGTATGTAAGGAGACAAAAGAACTGTACACAGAAAATTATAAGACAGTAATGAAAAAAAATCAAAGATGACATAAACAGATGGAAAGATATTCCATGTTCCCAGGTAGGAAGAATCAATATTCTGAAAATGACTATACTACCAAATGCAATGTATAGATTCAGTACAACCCCTATCAAATTACCAATGGCATTTTTCACAGAACTAGAACAAAAAATTTCGCAATTCATATGGAAACACAAAAGACCCCAAATAGCTAAAGCAGTCTTGAGAAAGAAGAATGGAGCTGGAGGAATCAACCTTTCTGACTTCAGATTATACTACAAAGATCCAGTCATCAAGACACTATGTTACTGGCACGAAAACAGAAGTATAGACCAATGGAACAAGGTGGAAAGCCCAGAAATAAACCCATGCACCTATGGGGACCTTATTTTTTACAAAAGAGGCAAGAATATACTAATGGGCAAAGACAGACTCTTCAATAAATGGTGCTGGGAAAACTGGACAGCTACATGTAAAAGACTGAAATTAAAACACTTCCTAACACCATACACAAAGGTAAAATCAAAGTGGATTAAAGACCTAAATGTAAGACCAGAAACTATAAAACTCTTTGGGGAAAACTTAGGCAGAACACTCGATGACATAAATCAAAGTGAGATCCTCTATGACCCACCTCCTGCTGCTGCTGCTAAGTCGTTTCAGTCGTGTTTGACTCTGTGCGACCCCATAGACGGCAGCCACCAGGCTCCTCTGTCCCTGGGATTCTCCGGGCAAGAACACTGGAGTGGGTTGCCATTTCCTTCTCCAATGTATGAAAGTGAAAAGTGAAACTGAAGTCACTCCCTGGTGTCTGACTCTTCATGACCCCATGGACTGTAGCCTACCAGGCTCCTCTGTTCATGGGATTTTCGAGGCAAGAGTACTGGAGTGGGTTGCCATTGTCTTCTCTGACCCACCTCCAAGAGTAATGGAAATAAAAACCAAAGTAAACAAGTGGGACCTGATTAAACTTAAAAGCTTTTGCACAGCAAAGGAAGCAAGGAGGAAAGACAACTCTCAGAATGGGAGAAAATAATAGCAGATGAAACAAGTAACAAAGGATTAATTTCCAAAATGTACAAGCAGCTCATACAACTCAATGCCAGAAAAACAAACAACCCAATCAAAAAGTGCAGAAAATACCTAAACAGACATTTCTCCAAAGAAGACATATGGATTACTAACACCTGAAAAGATGCTCAACATCACTCACTATTACAGAAGTGCAAATCAAAACTACTTTGAAATATCACTTCACACCAGTCAGAATGGCCATTATCAAGAAGTCTGTAAACAATAAATGCTGGAGAGTGTGTGTGTGGACAAAAGAGAATGCTCTTGCACTATTGGTGGGAATGTAAATTGATATAGCCACTATGGAAGACAGTATAGAGATTTCTTAAAAAAAAAACAAAAAAAACAAAAAAAACCTAGGAATAAAAGCACCATATGACCTAGAAATTCCACTCCTAGGCATGTACCCTAAGGAAGCCAAAATTGAAAAAGACATATGTATCCCATTATTCATTGCGGTGCTATTTATAATAGTTAGAACATGAAAGCAATCTAGATGTCCACTGATAGAGAAATGGATAAAGAAGTTGTGCTACATATACACAATGGAATATTACTCAGCCATAAAAAGGAATGCATTTGAGCCCGTTCTGGTGAGGTGGATGAACCTAGACCCTATTACACAGAGTGAATCGAGTCTGAAAGAGAAAGATAAATATTGTTTTCTAATACATATATACAGAATCTAGATGAATGGTACTGAAGAACTTATTTACAGGGCAGCAATGGAGAAACAGACATTTATGGACATGAGGAGAGGTGACGAGAGGGTGAGATGTATGGGAAGAGTAACATGGAAACTTATATTACCATATGTAAAAGAGATAGCCAACAGGAATTTGCTGTATGGCTCAGGAAACTCAAACAAAGTCTCTGTATCAACCTAGAGGGGTGGGATGGGGAGGGAGATGGGACGGAGTTTCAAAAGGGAGGGGATATTTGTATACCTATGGCTGATTCACATTGAGGTTTGACAGAAAACAGCAAAATTCTGCAAAGCAATTATCCTTCAATGAAAAAAAAATTAAAAAAAAAAGACCCAAGGTGGGGGAAATCTATACTTAGTTCTAATCTGTATTTAAACAATATTAGAATAGAGAAGATGTGTAGTTCCTTATATATGAGAGGTCATTGAATTTAAGATGCACCCCCAATTTAATCGCAGCTTTGGAAGAAGGGGGAATAAAACCAAAGTATATAGCTCATTAAGTGCACACACTTTTATCTTTTGCCAAATTCACCCTAAAACTTGCTGCCCCTCCTGGTTTTATCTAACATACTCTTACACAGTAGTGATTAGGTGCAAAATATGTGAAGGACTCCTGTTTCCTCTGTTTCATCTTCCACATCTGCTTCATGATCAAGATCTTAAAGACACACTACATTACTGCTGCTTTTACTGCCATCCTCTTCCAGAGTACCATGATGTCTTACCAGGAGCCTCCTAGTCAGTCCCCCCATAAACCCTCCCATGTTCTTTGCTGTCACTAGCCACCCCAGTGACATGAGAGGATGAGATGGTTGGATGGCATCACCGACTCAGTGGACATGAGTTTGAGTAAACTCTGGGAGTTGGTGATGGACAGGCCGGCCTGGTGTGCAGCATGTCCTGCTGCTCTGCTGCTGTTATGTTGCCATGTCCATGGCGTCACAAACAGCTGGGCACGACTGAGTGACTGAACTGAACTGAGCCACCCCAGGTATTCATTATGTACAGAGACACCAGAGGAGTGATATATCAGAAAGGTATAAATCAAATCAAGCCACTGCATGCTTAAACTCTATAGTGAACTTCCTTTCCCTTAAAATCCAGCCTCTATGTTATCCAAGACATTAACATGGTAATTCAGGAAGTCTTGAGAATCCTGGAGACCTTTCCAGGTGGTCCACAATGTCAAAAGCAATTTTGATCATCAAACCACGATGATATTGTCTTGTTCTCTCTCACTCTCTCACGTATGTTTTGAGGAGATTCCCAGAGGCCACATAGCATGTGATATCACAACACACTGAATGGAGAAATGCAAAAGAGAACCCAGCAGTCTTCCATTAAGCCAAATATTAAATAAGTTTGCAAAAATATAAAAGAGTGCCATTCTTCTCACTGATTTTTTGTAGGAAAAAAATATTTCTCATAAAAATAGTATCTTTCTATGAACTTATAATAGATGTCTTACTGATATTTTAAGTGAATTAATAAATAAATATTTTGAAATGCCTCTGTTTGAACCCCTAACATGGTATATATCACTGGTATATAACATGTATAAACAAAAACTATTAGGGATCTTCAGTAATTTTTAGTAAGAGTGTAAAGCAGTGCTGGTGCCCTTCAGTGAGTAAATTGAAAAACAGGCTGTGGTCCAGCCCTACCTGGAACACTGCTTAGAATTTAAAAAAATGAACCGTTGAAACATGCCAGCAATTTGGATGCATCACGAGGACATTATGCTGCATTAAATTCAAAAGTCTGTCAAATAGAGTGAAGTAAGTCAGAAAGAGAAAAACAAATATCGTATATTGGTGCATATATGTGGAATCTAGAAAAACGGTACAATTTTACAGGAATAGAGATGAAGACATAGAGAACAGATGGGTGGACATGGTCAAGGTGAAATGGATTGGGAGATTGGGATTGATGTATGTGCACTGCTGTTTATAAAACAAATAGCCAGTGGAAGTATGCTGTACACTGCAGGGTGCTCAGTGTGGGGACCCAGGTGGCCAGGATGGGGGAGGGGAGGGAAGCCCAGCAGGGAGGCGATGTGTATACACACAGGTGATTCACTTCATTTACAGCAGAAACTAACACACCATTGTAAACCAACTATACCCCAATGAAAAAGAAACAACTTATATGACATTATCAAATTAAGAAAGACAGTAACGAGAACCCAGCATGCGAGACAGCAAAAGGAACGTGGATGTATAGAATAGACTCGTGGACTCTGTGGATGAGGGAAAGGGTGGGATGATATGGGAGAATGGCATTGAAACATGTTAATTATCATATGTCTAATCAATCGCCAGCCCAGGACTGATGCTCGGGGCTAGTGCATCGAGATTTCCCGGGGGGAGGGAGGAGGGAGGGGGGTTCTGGAGGGGGAGCATATGTAAACCCATGGTGAAATCATGTCATTGTATGGCAAAACTAATAAATAAAAAAAAAATAAGACAATTATAGAAAACATGTCCCTGGCTTCCAGGGAGCTTTTTGTGTGTGGAGGGTGATAGAACAGTTCTGTAATGACGGTGATGGTGTTTACACAAAGCTACACATGTGATAAAACCTAATAGAAATACATACCAAAAAAAAAAAAGATTCAAACTGGTGAAATCTGAGCAAGGTTTGCATTTAAGTTAATAGTATTCTACCAACACAGAGTTCTTTGTTTAGAAATGTAGTATGGTTTGTAAGTAAGCAAGGGGGGAGGGTACCATATGCCTCAGATTGTAAAGAATCTACCTGCAATGTGGGACACCCAGATTCAGTCCCTGGGTTGGGAAGATCCCCTGGAGAAGGGAATGACAACATACTCCAGTATTCTTGCCTGATGAATCCCATGGACAGAGGAGTCAGACGGGCTATAGTCCATGGGGCCACAAAGAGTCAGACACGACTGAGTGACTAACACACACACTATATATTTTGTATATATATTATCAGTACTATGTATTATTTAATATGTTTTTTAAAATATGCTGTTTGTATTATATATATATTTTTTAATTTTAATTTTTAACAGTGTGAAGGAGCTCATAGGAAAAAATAAATGGAGAAACATTATCAGGAATTAATCTAAGACCTGCCTGACTTTTAGACCGGTCCTCCTCCTATTTATTACATTTCAACTGCACTCCTTTTTCTTCTGTTCCTTCGATATCTGGAGCTCAGGGTCTTTGTATCAGCCCTTGCTTCTCCCTGAAAATCACGTCCCAGATCTCTTCAGTGTTGCTTCTGTCTGTGATTCAGTCTCAGGGCACACAGAATTTTAGTGGAAAGAGCTTCCCTGACAGTGCAGCATGGAGCAGCTGCTCAGTCATGCTCTGTGCCCTCTGCTCTGATTTTTACCCTGATGCTTTCTACCCCCTGACATTTCTTGTTTACATATCGGTTTGTTGCCCATGAACTGGGCTGTGAGCTCATGAATGCAAGCATCTTCTCTGAGCTTTCACGGCTGTTCCCAGTGCATCAAATCCTTGAAATAGCATGGGAACTAAATACGTACTTGCTAAGTGAATGCACTGGTACATACAGGTTCTTCTTCACTGTCACATCAGAGTTGGAAGCTGCAGTTTTTTTTTCACATGCAGCTCTAAGTCTGAAGGGTTCATTTAGCCAGCTTTCAGGTATTTGACTGCTTTTCATAACCTGAGTGTGAAATCTTGACCTCTTTGTCACCTTCAGAATTTTTAGTGTGCTTCTGAGACTCATTAAAGAATTCCAAAGCTATAACTGCATTCTCTTTTGTAAAACCAGAAATACAACCCAAATGCCTGTCAAACAGTCTCTATAAATTGAGAATACTTTGGAGAATGGATTATAGGAGATCAGGACCAAACTTACCATATGGAGATGATCATAATGGTTAGATTTCTCATCAGGGTCAAGAACCTAGAATTATGTAGATATATATTAATTTTAGAATATTGTGAATTAAATTTTTAGAGAAAGCTATGTGGGGGGAATAACATGTATCTATATATCAGAGTTTATGGTTGTTTCAATTATAGTCTCTGTATTAAAATTATAGGTTTTGTTTTCTACATTGTGACTATATGTACCTGGCAGAAAACACAAGTACTTTGAAAATAATCTGGAAAATTTTCATTAAAACAATCTGGTGGTTGAATAATATATTTTTCTTTGATGTATAAATCATTAGGTCCTACTTCTAGTTTCAGAATCCAGTGACTAATTATAAGAGACTTAGCATATTCTATTGCGGTCAATGAATTTGTCTTTTATTCCAGTGCTAGTTTAATGACTAATGAATTTGAAATACTATGCATTAATTAATGATCTTAATTTATGTGACACTCCTAATGGAAATAATTTAATAGTTTCCATGCAACAATAAATTGATATAGTTAAATTCACATCTGTCTAGTCAGTCTCAACTGGGTCACAACTCACATGCTTGGTATCAGGCAAGTTTCTTTTGATGTTGACTCTAATAAACACTGTGACTTTGGAAACTCTGAGACAAAGTGCAGTTTAAAATTGAGTCAATGTAGTCATTGTTAGTTGAGCTATATTGAATTAGAACTGAATTGCTGTTATTCAGGATATTCCCTGACTAGATCCTTTTCTTTAAATTTTTGTATCCAGCAAGAGATTGGGAAAGTTACCTTTCTCCATTCCAAACCATCTGTTGATAATACTCAAATTTGAGTACCATGGGGTATTACCATAGAGGTCTACCATTTTCTACTTTTATGGGTACATTTTTTTACATCCTACATCTGGAGTTCAGGATTAAAGAAAAATATGCCCTTGAAAGTAGAAAATGATAGACCTCCATGCTACTCAAATTCAATAACTGGAGTTCAGGGCTTCCCAGGTGGCTCAGTGGTAAAGAATCCGCTTGCCAATTGAGGAGATGCAGGTTTGATCTCTGAGTTGGAAAGATCCCCTGGAGGAGGAAATGGCAACCCACTCTAGTACTTTTGCCAGAAAAATCCCATGGACAGAGGAGCCTGGCAGGCTAGAGTCCATGGAGTTGCAGAAAGTCAGACATGACTGAGCACATATGTGACAGAGAGTTGGAGTTCAAGTATTCATAAACATGCAGCTTAGTAAAATAAAGGTCATATAGCAAAACATTCTGCCCAGAGCAACTGAACACAATAATTCATTAGACTATATCAATACATTATTGGTTTCTGAGAAAGTCAGAAAGAAAAGAAATTTCAATTTTATTATTAATAGAAGTATCAATATTATTAATAGTAGTATTATTCTGAATCTTAGAACTACTGAGGAAAATGCAAATCCAGAGATAGGGGCACACGTTTTAGCAAATGAAAATACAGGACATTCAGATGGTATTAGTCAAGGCTTCCCAGATGAACAGAAGCAATGGGGTACATTTACATATAAAGAGAGTTGTGAGGAACTGGCTTATATAATTATGAAATCTAAGACATCCCAAGATCTGTAGAGAGTTGGCAAGCTGGGGACCCAGGAGAACCAACAGTGTGGTCCCAGTGTCAGTCTGAAAGCTTGATGTCTAAAAAGAGCCTGTATTTCAGTTTGCATGTGAAAAGACCAGTGTCTTCAGCCCAAAAACAACTGAATAGCAATGCATTCAGCACCAAGACAGGAAAAAGATGCTCCCACTTACGATCTGGAGTACCAGCATTTATGCTCTCTTTAGGCCTTCAACTGATTGGATGGGGCTACACGTTAATTTGTAATCTTATTCAAAAACACCCTGACACACACACACACACCTAGAAAAATATTTGATTAAATATCTGGGTACCCCAGGGCCTACTCAATTTGAGACAAAAACATCACATTGACTGATTAAAATTTCAAATAAATAGTGAGTAATTTTTAGTATAAGTATATCCCATGCAATATTCAGAATACAATTAAACTAAAGAATTCCTTATTACTTATCTGAAATTCCAGTTTAACTGTCCTGAATTTTATCTCAAATTGCTGGATCCTGGATTACACTGTGTTCCTTCTTCTCAAAGTGGATGGACTGATTTCTTTGAGTGACAGAATGTCAGCTAATGTACGAAACTCAAAACAATATGATACAGTTCCTGCACTGTCAGTGTTTTTTTGAGGATGCGTTTCAAGATTTTGCAGTGTTCCAAGATTTTGCCATATACGTACTCTAAGTAAATAAACACAATCCAGTTTTTCTATGTTGAAACAATACCATATTTTGTTTGTTGTTTGTTTTTTTGTTATGTGAAAGCCTAGAGAACAGACAAATTTTCTGTTCAGTTCAGTTCAGTCGTGCCTGACTCTGCGACCCCACGAACCGCAGCACGCCAGGCCTCCCAGTTCATCACCAACTCACGTAGTTCACCCAAACTCATGTCCATTGAGTCGGTGATGCTATCCAACCATCTCATCCTCTGTCATCCCCTTTTCCTCCTGTCATCAATCCTTCCCAGCATCAGCATCTTTTCAAATGAGTCAGCTCTTCGCATCAGGTGGCCAGAGTATTGGAGTTTCAGTTTCAACATCAGTCCTTCCAATGAACACCCAGGACTGATATCCTTTAGGATGGACTGGTTGGAACTTCTTTTTTTTTATTATTGGAACAATTTCAAGAAAGATTTTTTTCTTTACATTATTGTGTTGGTTTTGCCATACATTGACATGAATCCGCCATGGATATATATGTGTTCCCCTTCTAGAACGCCCCTCCCACTTCCCTCCCGATTCCATCCCTCTGGGTCAGGGATTCAAAGAGGCTTCTCCAACACCACAGTTAAAAAGCATCAATTCTTCTATGCTCAGCTTTCTTTATAGTCCAACACTAACATCCATACATGACTACTGGGAAAACCATAGCCTTGACTAGATGGAACTTTGTTGACAAAGTAATGTCTGCTTTTTAACATGCTGTCTAGGTTGGTCATAACACTCCCTCAAAGCAGTAAAGGGTCTTTTAATTTCATGGCTGCAATCACCATCTGCAGTGGTTCTTTGGAGCCCAGAAAAACAACAATACAGTATATTAACGCATATATATGGAATTTAGAAAGACGGTAATGAGAACCCAACATGCAAGACAGCAAAAGGAACGCAGATGTATAGAATAGACTCGTGGACTTTGTGGATGAGGGTAAGGGTGGGATGATATGGGAGAAGGGCATTGAAGCATGTTAATTGTCATGTGTCTAATCAATCGCCAGCCCAGGATTGATGCTCGGGGCTGGTACAGCGAGATTTCCTGGGGGGGAGGGAGGAGGGAGGGGGGTTCCGGTGGGGAAGCATATGTAAACCCATGGTGATATCATGACAAGGTATGGCAAAAACAATAAAAAAAAAAGTCAGCTTGTTTCCACATCTATTTGCCATGAAGTGATGGGAGGATGCCATTATCTAAATTTTCTAAATGCTGAGCTTTAAGCCAACATTTTCACTCTCCTCTTTCACTCTCAAGAGGCTTTTTAATTAGAACAAATAATTTCTCAGTTTGTATGGAAATACAAAAAACCTCGTATAGCCAAAGCAATCTTGAGAAAGAAGAATGGAACTGGCGGAATCAACCTACCGGACTTTAGGCTATACTACAAATCCACAGTCATTAAGACAGTATGGTACTGGCACAAAGACAGAAATATAGATCAATGGAACAGAATAGAAAGCCCAGAGATAAATCCACGCATCTATGGACACCTTATCTTTGACAAAGGAGGCAAGAATATACA
>ML663009.1:44636320-44722792 GCA_007570785.1 Antilocapra americana | reverse complement strand
GGAAATAAAAACACGAATAAACAAATGGGACCTAATTAAAATTAAAAGCTTTTGCACAACAAAGGGAACTATAAGCAAGGTGAAAAGACAGCCTTCCTAATGGGAGAAAATAATAGCCAATGAAGCAACGGACAAACAATTAATCTCAAAAATATACAAGCAACTCCTGCAGCTCCATTCTAGAAAAATAAACAACCCAATTAAAAAGTGGGCCAAAGAACTTAACAGACATTTCTCCAAAGAAGATATAAAAATGGCTAACAAACGCATGAAAACATGTTCAACATCACTCATTATCAGAGAAATGCAAATCAAAACCACAATGAGGTACCACTTTACACCAGTCAAAATGGCTGCCATCCAAAAGTCTACAAGCAATAAATGCTGGAGAGGATGTGGAGAAAAGGGAACCCTCTTACACTGTTGGTGGGAATGCAAACTAGTACAGCCACTATGGAAAACAGTGTGGAGGTTCCTTAAAAAGCTGCAAATAGTCCTGCCATATGACCCAGCAATCCCACTGCTGGGCATATACACTGAGGAAACCAGAACTGAAAGAGCCACGTGTACCCCAATGTTCATCGCTGCATTGTTTACAATAGCCAGGACATGGAAGCAACCTAGATGCCCATCAACTGACTAATGGATAAGAAAGCTGTGGTACATATACACAATGGAATATTACTCAGCATTAAAAAAAAAATTCATTTGAAGCAATTCTACTCAGATGGACGAAACTGGAGCCCATTATCCAGAGTGAAGTAAGCCAGAAGCAAAAACAACAATACAGTATATTAACACATATATATGGAATTTAGAAAGACGGTAACGAGAACCCAACATGCGAGACAGCAAAAGGAACGCAGATGGTATAGAATAGACTCGTGAACTTTGTGGATGAGGGTAAGGGTGGGATGATATGGGAGAAGGACATTGAAACAAGTTAATTATCATATGTCTAATCAATCGCCAGCCCAGGATTGATGCTCGGGGCTGGTGCAGCGAGATTTCCCGGGGGGGGGGGAAGGGAGGGGGGTTCTGGAGGGGAAGCATATGTAAACCCATGGTGGTGTCATGACATTGTATGGCAAAAACAATTTAAAAAAAAAGGCTTTTTAGTTTTTCTTCACTTTCTGCCATAAGGGTGGTATCATCTGCATATCTGAGGTTATTGATACTTCTCCCGGCAGTCTTGATTTCAGCTTGTCCTTCTTCCAGCCCAGAATTTCTCATTATATACTCTGCATATGAGTTAAATAAGCAGGGTGACAATGTACAGCCTTGACGTACTCCTTTTCCTATTTGGAATCAGTCTGTTGTTTCATGTCGAGTTCCAACTGTTGCTTCCTGACCTGCATGCAGGTTTATCAAGAGGCAGGTCAGGTAGTCTGGTATACACATCTCTTTAAGAATTTTTCAGTAGTTTATTGTGATCCACACAGTCAAAAGCTTTGGCATAGTCAATAAAGCAGAAATAGATGTTTTTCCTGAACTCTCTTGCTTTTTTGATAATCCCACGGATGTTGGCAATTTGATCTCTGGTTCCTCTGTGTTTTCTAAAACCAGCTTGAACATCTGGAAGTTCACGGTTCGTGTATTGCTAAAGCCTGGCTTGGAGAATTTTGAGCACTACTTTACTAGTGTGTGAGATGAGTGCAATTGTTTGGGAGTTTGAGCATTCTTTAGCATTGCCTTTCTCTGGGATTGGAATGAAAACTGACCTTTTCAAGTCCTGTGGGCACTGCTGAGTTTTCCATATTTGCTGGCATATTAAGTGCAGCACTTTAACAGCATTATCTTTTAGGTCTTGAAATATCTCAACTGGAATTCCATCACCTCTGCTAGCTTTATTTGTGGTAATGCTTCCTAAGGCCCACTTGACTTCACATTCCAGTATGTCTGGCTCTAGGTGAGTAATCACACCATTGTGGTTATCTGGGTCATGAAGATCTTTTTTGTATAGTTCTTCTGTGTATTCTTGCCGCCTTTTCTTAATATCTTCTGCTTCTGTTAGGTCCATACTGTTTCTATTCTTTATTGTGCCCATCTTTGCGTGAAATATTCCCTTGGTATCTCTAATTTTCTTGAAGAGATCTCTAGTCTTTCCCTTTCTATTGTTTTTCTCTGTTTCTTTGCATTGATCTTTTAGGAAGGCTTTCTTATCTCTCCTTGCTTTTCTTTGGAGCTCTGCATTCAGATGGGTATATTTTGCTTCTCTCCTTTGCCTTTCACTTCTCTTCTTTTCTCAGTTATTTGTAAGGCCTCCTCAGACAACCGTTTTCCCTTTTTGCGTTTCTTTTTCTTGGGGATGGTCTTGGTCACCACCTCCTATAACAGTGTCACAAACCTCTGTCCACAATTCAGGCACTCTGCCTAACAGATCTAATCCCTTGAATCTATTTGTCCCTTCCACTGTACACTCATAAGGGATTTGATTGAGGTCTTACCTCAGTAGTCCTTTTTGCGAAACCCCCTGGATCATTGAGGTATGACATAAATCAAGTTTGTTTAAAAATGACCAAGATATTGAGATTATTTGAAAATTTGATACTATACTTTATCTAACTTTTGGAAATGTCATGGATTTTATTTTCTACCAAAATATGAATATGAAGCTAGTATATTATGAAACCAATACATAATTTGGCAATTATGGGCAAATTTTTAATTTTGCCCATATAAATATATTATATTATAAATATAAATAAAAATATGGGCAATTTTTAGCAAACTTCAATATCCAGGGATCATGATTAATAAAATGAGGACTCTAAAAATATTTACAGTTGGACATAAATGGTATATTTTGTAGAATGTTTTTAAAATATGATTATGTATTTCAGTTAACTGAGATGATAACAAATAAATGTATATATTAATGTTTTGAATTGATCTTTAAAATGAATGAACCGTAAAACCAAGTACACAAATTTCAGACAAAGGTCACTAGTAATTTTGGTAATTAAAAAGAAAAGATCATGACTATAGTTTATATGGTAAAAAAATGTAACCATATCTAGAAAATAATATTCTTCTTGGAATTTTTCCAGTCAAATTTCAGAATAACCTTTAAAAGTGACATTCACTTAAAGGGAAAATATTTTGTGGAACCTTGGATATGAATAAGCCTGAAAGTTTTCTAGGTCCCAAAATGTTACCACTGAGGAAAACAAAAAAAGAAAGGACCCTTATTAACACCATCAGAGTCTCTATACCTAAACCCTTAATTGTGAGCTTGAGTTTTTATGGGTATAGCTAGCTCTGTGATTTTAGAGCTATTAAAGTCAACACTTCAATGGACTTTCTTCATGTATATCATGTCATCAAGAAAGACATACTGAACATCATATTGCCCAATCAATAAGTGTGTGAGAAAAAGTTTCACAATAATTAACAGCTCTATTCAGTTTAGTTGCTCAGTCGTGTCCCACTCTTTGTTACCCCATGAACTGCAGCATGCCAGGCCTCCCTGTTCATCACCAAATCCTGGAGTTTACTCAAACTCCTGTCCATTGAGTTGGTTATACCATCCAACCATCTCATCCTCTGTCCTCCCCTTCTCCTCCCACCTTCAGTCTTTCCTAGCATAATGGTCTTTTCAAATGAGTCAACTCTTCACATCAGGTGGTCAAAGTATTGGAGTTTCAGCTTTAACATCAGTCCTTCCAATGAATATTCAGGACTGATTTCCTTTAGGATGGACTGCTTGTATCTCCTTGCTATCCAAGGGACTCTCAACAGTCTTCTCCAAAACCACAGTTCAAAAGCATCAATTCTTCAGCACTCAGATTTATTTATAGGCCAACTCTCACATCCATACATGACTACTGGAAAAACCATAGCTTTGACTCGATGGACCTTTGTTGGAAAAGTAATGTCTCTGCTTTTTAATATCCTGTCTAGGTTGGTTATAACTTTCCTTCCAAGAGGTAATTGTCTTTTAATATCATGGCTGCAGTCACCATCTGCAGTGATTTTAGAGCCCCCCAAAATAAATTCTGTCTCTGTTTCCACAGTTTCCCCATCTATTTGCCATGAAATGATACCATGATCTTAGGTTTCTGAATGTTGAGCTTTAAGCCAACTTTTTCACTCTTCTCTTGCACTCTCATCAAGAGGCTCTTTAGTTCTTCTTCACTTTCTGCCATAAGGGTGGTGTCGTCTGCATATCTGAGGTTATTGATATTTCTCCTGGCAATCTTGATTCCAGCTTGTGCTTCATCTAGTCCATCTCTATACCAAGACAGCCCCATACAAAGCAAAATTTTGAGAACTCGATAAACTGCATCAAGTCCATTGCTGCTTTTATTAAGAATCATCTGCCTTAAGTACTTTGCCCCATGAGTGTTTGAATGTTCTTAATGGGCTGGTTAAAAAAAAATTCATGAAATAGTGTGCTTCAATTGCTCATAATTTTAGACAGATTTTTGATGAAATGTAAGATAAATTTTAAAAAACTGCTTCTATGAATACATATCTTGAGTGAGGTAAGTGGTTGAAATGCTCCAACTTGAATTTAAATTGTGACTTTTCCTTTGAAAAGTATGGGATATCATGACCGAAGGCAAAGACTTGGATAAAAGTCTGATCTCATTTTTCTTATAAATTTGGTTTTTCATTTTTTGTACCTGAATATCCTTATTAACTGATATTAATACTGGCAACCTGCTCCAGTATTCTTGCCTGGAGAATTCCATGGACAGAGGAGCCTGGTGGGCTACAGTCCATGGAGACACAAAAAGTTGGACACTACTGAGTGATTAACACACACACACATACACACACATTCATATTAACATCTGTAATTGCAAAACTAAACTTCTTTTTATTGTTTCTGTCAATATCAGCATAATGAAATGAAATTTTATAGTTGTATGAAGAGAGTTGATTATATGGAATATTATATTTTTTGTGACTCTTAGTTTATTTGGATTTGACAGAAATAGGTTTCTTTGTGAAAGAAAAATAGCTTTTCATGACTTATTTTTCTAAGACATTAAAAAACAAACTGAATAGCAATTCAGAGAATAGTTCAGTGTGTCACATAAAACAAGCAATTTTACCTGTTACCTAGAAGATGAACTCAATAAATTTTCTGTAAGCTATAGCTTGAAAATGTAACTCTACCAAATTATTGTTAGGACCATGCACACCTTTTTTTCAGATTTTTTTCTTCACATAGTTCATAAAGAAGTAAAAATAATTCATTGCCTATATCCACTTGCATATTGTTTACTTAACAAAAAACAAGAAATATGCATTTTTATCCTAGAGATCTTGTAAATTAAGAATTAGGAGTAACTTGGCTAGACATTTCTGACTCTGATTCTTTTATGAAGTTGCAGTTAAGATATCATCTAGGGCTACAGTCATCTGCATATTTACCTGAGGCTCGAGGATCTTCTCTGTGACTCACTCACAAAAGCATTGTCATGGCTGTTGATGCTGTTTATTTGTAGCCTCAGTCTTTCCCCATGTAGACTGTGACTCATGCACATAACCATTGTTATGGTTGTTGCTGCTTGTTGATTGAAGGCCTCAGTCTTTCCCCTTATGGACTGTGACTCACTCACACAACCATTGTCATGTTTATTGCTGGTCGTTGACTGGAAGCCTCAGTCTTTCCCCTTGTAGACTGTGACTCTCTCACATAACCATTGTTATGGTTGTTGCTGGTTGTTGATTGGAGGCCTCAGTTTTTCCCCATGTGGACTTTTGCACAGTGGGTACCTCATGATAGGACAGCTGGTTTCTTACAGAGTGAGCAGTCCAAGAGGCCATCATGAAAATGACAATGTTCTTTTTGGCATATTTTATGAACTCACACACCATTGCTTCTTCAGTATATGTTTGTCATGCAGATTACCCTTTTGCAATGTATGGGGGTGCTACCCAAGAGTTTCAAGAAAGGATCGTGTTGGAAGGGCCAAGTTGAAGCTGTCTACTCCCATTCATGTTAGAGTATCATCAGGAAACGTGATGCCAATATGGAAACAAGAAATTGTCTAGAGGCTGAAACTAATACACAGTGAATGTCCTATCTATTTAATTCAGTTCAATTTTCAGACCTTTGAGACTCAGTACAAGTATATCTTGCATTTTAACCAAAATGATACCAAAATTTTTGTTTGTTTTCTAGAAGGTATGTTAAGCCATCATATCAATATTAAGATATAATTGATTTATTATGGAGTTGAATTTAAATTTTAAAAGAAATTTCTAGGAGATTTTAAAACTAGATCATGTTTAGGTCAAGCTGGCTATATATTTTTTGTTTTTATTCAGTAGCTAAGTTGTGGCCAACTCTTTATGACCCCATGGACTGCAGCACACCAGGCTTCACTGTCCTTCACTATCTCGTAGAGCTTGCTCAAACTCATGTCCGTTGAGTTGGTGATGCCATAAACCATCTCATCTTCTAATGCCCACTTCTCCTGCCTTCAGTTTTTCCCAGCATCAGGGTCTTTTCCAGTGAGTCAACTCATCACATTAGGTGGCCAAAGTATCAGAGCTTCAGTTTCAACATCAGTCTTTTCGATGAATACTCAGGGCTGATTTCCTTTAGGATTGACTGATTTGATCTCCTTGCTGTCTCAAGAGTCTTCTCCAGCACCAGAATTCAGAAGCACCAATTCTTCAGTGCTCATGGACAGTGGAGCCTGGCAGGCTATAGGCCATGGCATCATGAAGAGTCAGGCATGAGTTGGCGACTAAACAACAAAAAATAACTTTGTTTGGTAGGGAAGTTTGAGAACCATTTTCCTTTAGGGATTTCGTAAGGCAGGTTGGCTGCATAACTAATTCTAAATATCTAAGATAAAAAGGTGCAGTGTCAGCCTGTTTTTTGTTAGTGCTTAAGTTCCTGAATATGTTCTCTATAAAATGATCTTTTTTTTTTTTTTTGCATTTTTATGTAACCTAAGCTTTTTTTAATCAGCTCTCATCTATAGATGCCTAAATCCTTCCATATTTCAAAACCAGTATTAAATGCTTTGTGCTCCACAGAGGCTTTCCATTTGGCCTCCATAAACCTCTCTACCCTACTGACCCTTGTCCACCATGGATGGGGTGAAGGCCATAGAGTGTATGAAGTTGTGAAGAGAGAGGGAGTTTGGTAATAAGTTAGAAGTAACAACAGTGTTGTCTGAGATTACTCTCATAGTACCTGTTACTATGGTACTTTTATGTCAGTTGTGAATATCCATCTTGTAATATCATAGTCATAATAAGATACTCAATAATGATTTGTTGAATTATGTTTCTTGAAATAAATATGTGCTCAAATAACTGTGTGTAAATAACTATGTGTAAATAACTTTAAACTAGTTATCATGATATGAGAGTCAGGGCTTTCATGTGATGCTTTTTATATTCTCTCTGAGAAAGACAAAACCCACCAATTAAAAAGTTTAGCTCTGCTATTTATCATTCATTGATCTTAGTTTAGAATGTAATTGGTTTTAATACATTAAAGGTTTTCTGCTTTGGTTCTTCATTCTCATACGATTCTCAGCATTATTGCTTTCATTGACAAAAATATTAGTCATACTGTTGTACTTATGAAAGAGGAACACTAGTGATTACTCATTTTTTGTAGAACATGCCACTTGTACCACTCATTTTTAAAGTTAAATTGAATAATGCCTTGATTAATTCTTATTTTCCTAATTAAACAATAAAGTATTATAAGATAAGGTTATTCTTTAGACTTCCTGAAGCACATATTACATATTAGTGTAATATTACATTTTACAATATTAAATATTGTAAACATATTACATTTTAGTTGCTTCATTTGATTCCACAAGTTGTGAATTACCAAAACAGTTTAATTCTCTTACTAAAAACCTTTTTTCTATTTTTTTTAAATGGCCTTATTCAAATCAACTCTCCCTGCTTTTCTCTCTCCCTTACCTTCTTTCCCCTCCCCACTTCTTTCCTTCCTTTGTCCCTCTCATCTTTTCTTCCTATTTAAGCTAAATAATTTAGGGTCACAATTGGCCTTTTTTGCTTCAGTTACGGAAACTCCATGATTTGTAAGCTTCTTTAGAACAAAACTGTGCTTGAAAGAGTTAGTCACTAAGTCATGTTTGGTTGGACTGTAGCCAAAGCCTGACCCATGGACTGTAGCCCACCAGGCTCCTCTGTCCATGGAATTCTCCAGGCAAGAATACTGGAGTGGGTTGCCATTCTCTTCTCCAGGGGATCTTCCTGACCTATGGATGAAACCTGAGTCTCCTGCATTGCAGACAGATTCTTTACTATCTGAGCCACAGCTGCTCAAACTGTGTTTAGTGCAATATTATATTCCTAACATTGTGCCTGAGTAAAGCAGACATTTATAAATATTTGCTCAATGAATGAATTAGGTGGGTCATACATAATAATTGAGTGTCATATATGATTTTAAAGCTCTTGAATTTCTGGCCTATAGGTGATGGTTGATACTACTTGAAAGGTCTTTTGTTTGGCTTAAGCATTATTTATTTACTATTGATAAGCATATATCTCATAACTTATTCCCTTGCTGATAGTATCAGAAAGAATCAGTGTTGAGAGACCAAAGGGGCCATGAACCTCTGAAAACCGTGTCTTCAAATCAGGGCAGTGCTAGCTAACAACAGATTTTAGTGATGCAGACCTAGAAAGTCCCCTCTTTTCTCTTGGTAGAAGATACATATACCAATCTTCTTTTCACTTTATTTAATCCCAATTACTTTAGAATTAGTGGGGAAAATGAAGAGTAATTTAGCAGGTTTTCAGTCACAATTATATGCATAGTCAGTAATACTGTCAGTACCATTACCTTTTAAATCAAAGAGTATGACATACACCTCAGAGCATGTACAAAGCATATAAATTTAAAGGGATTCATCACAGAGCAATGGATTTAATATAAATAAATATTATAAATGTACATTTATACTGTACATAGATACCATTAAATCATATGTTCAGCCTTTTTCTTTATATTCTTGTCATTAATAATTTATTTATGAATGTGGTATATATATATACATGTACATAATATATATGTATTTATTTATGTAAAGATTAAGGTTTTAGATTACAACTACTTTATCACTATGCACATGTTGGGAAAATTGGAAGAGCATTCACAAAAGGAATTGTCAATGGAAATTGAAAGTGAACCTTAGGCCAAAATCAGCAGTCTAATTCAAGGTATTCAGGGTACCAACATGATAATCATTTTAGGAAAGTGAGGTGACAGGCTTATTGTAATTCCACAGACCTTTCTTTAGTAAATACAATACTATCACCTACAAATTGTGCTGAAGTAATTAAAGATAGAAAGATACGAAAACAAACTACTTATTTAACTTGCCTGGGTAATGGATCCTGAATTATCCAGTGAGTGCATCTACATTAGTTTAAATTAACTGGATGAGTTGTTGTTTTTCCAGATTTTCAGATCTGTCCTTGCTATTGTCAGAATTGAGGAAATTAAATTATTACTATCTGTTAAAATGAAAATAGCAATTTAATTAGTTATTTTTAGAAATATCTAAAGTAGATATTAAGAGACATTAGAGGGAAAACATTTCCTAATTTACCAAATTGCTAAATAAAAGCTTTTTTAAAGAATAAGTAAGCCTAGATAATGTTCAGTCTTACACTTATTTAAGAAATGTATGTAAAATATCTAAAGAGAACAGTGTGATTTGTCATAATATTTCTGCTCTCATTGGTAAGCAGCTGACTGTTTAACATTAAATGCTTTATGGCAACAATTACTTTAAAGACCATGTCTGTCAAAATATGGTCAATTTATTAAAATGAAATAATATTTTGGTAGATTGTTGCCAAGAGTAACATGAATTGCATATTGATTACCCCATATTTACATACTCAAAAGCATTTTTGAATGACTTTTGTTGAACTTACAGTTTGTAGAAATAAACCATGTGGAATACATAACAAATACATTATCTATAAGTGAAGAAATAAATAGGTACTTTCAAAGTAATGCAACAGTCCAAAGAAAGAAAGGATGCTCACTAAAATGCTAGGGCCACAAAGGCACAGGGCATCTTTACCATGTGTAGGCAGCAGTTGGTCCCGTAAGAGGGGCGGTGGGAAGTGCTGTACTAAAGTCCTTTTGAAGCTGTGAAGTTTCCTTCTACATGTGGCTGAGCCAGAGCAACACAGCCAGCCATGTCCTCCTTCAGTAGTCCACCAAACACAGCGTGAAGCAGGAAAGTAAGTCACCTTTGCCATCTCCTGTATCTCATGTCATTTCTGAAACTTCTGCTCTGGGACAGTGGAAAGTTCCTTCATCATGTTAAGTCTCACTTTCTTCATTTGTAAAAGAGAACTAAAATACTTTATAAATTTATTGTGAGGATGATAAGGATATTTTATATCCTGAATGTATAAGTTTGTTTTTCCTCCTGTACCTCATATGCATTATGGTCCTGGAGAGGGAGTAGGGAAAATACCACTCTGGGAAGGAGGTAGAGAAAGCACCTAAGAAGATAGAAGTGGAAAGTAAAAGGAAGTCTGATCAGGGAAAGTGACAGGATAGGGGAATAAGTAAGAAAGAAAAGGTAGGCGAACCCATCAGATTAGAAACAGCCTCCTTAGTAAAGGCACAATCTGAGAACTTGGTCCTTAGCGGCTGGCTTCCTGAAGCATCGTGTTGGCGGATGTCTCAACCTTTTAGAGAGATGCTGTTCAACATGTCTCAGAAGCCATAGAGAAGCACGAATGGGAAAAGATGTCCACGTGCCTAGCTTGAGTTAATGTGGCTGATTAGGTGGCACACGTGTGTTGTGACTGATGCACATGTTCCCCATTGCACGGCCGCTAGCCCACCCCTCTTGTCATGGACACGAGGATGTGCTTAGGGGACTGGCCAACCAGCATGGAAGAGGAGGACACCAAAGCCAAGAGACTCAAGAGGCAGTGGCACGGTCCAGAGTGGACACCGGCAGGCCTTTGTGATCAGGCCAGAGAGGACCATTGCTCGCCTGTGTCTGGTGCTCAGAGACAGGAAGGCCAGAGGGCATGTCTGCAGACGCTGAGTGACAGCACTGGCTACTCCTAGTCAGGCTCTCAAAGCCCACTAGCTTTCCCCTTCACCCAAATGCCATTTTGAAGCAGGGAGAGAGGATGAAAAGCAGCAACAACAACAAACATATTCAGGGAACCAGAAATTTGAATTGATTGGATATTTGCCTATAACTGATTGATGAGTACAAAAATAATGCTCTTATCAAAAATGCCAAAATACATTTAACCTGGCAGGTAATTTTTTTTTTCCTTCTATCCTTTGACATGGGGGACCAGGAAAATCTAGAGCAGTTACAGAGAAGGAAAGAAGCTACAATAGTTTGCATAGTCATGTACACTGCAAGTAAAATTTTGTTCTGCTATATATTTTTAATGCTGATCCCTTCTGGACTTCTGCATTTGGGTGTCCCACAGGTGTGTCAGAAATCCTGCATTTAACATTGAACTCATTATTGCTCACTTACCTTTCTCGAAATCCCCACTTATTCTGCTGTTCTCTTTTGGGAGAAAATGACACTATCAGTTGCTCAAGCTAGTGTCTTTCTCCTAACTATGGTATCTCTCCCTCACTCCCTCCCACTCTACCCCTCCTCCTTCCTCTCCCTCTCATAATTTACTCTCCACTGGCATTGCCTTAAACAGCATCCTCTTTATCTCTCACCTGACTGTTCTCCTACCTTCTTGGCCTCTCTGCCTGCAGGTTTGTTACCAGGTAATCCGTTATCCACAGGGCCATTAGGAGTGCATTTTCAAATGTAGGTCTACCTTTGTAGATTGTTACATTGTTCGGTTGCTCAGTCATGTCTGACTTTTTGAGACCCCATGGACTATAGCATGCCAGGTTTTCCCGTTCTTCACCATCTCCCAGAGCTTGCTCAAACTCATGTCCATTGAGTTGGTGATGCCATCTAACCACCTGATCCTCTGTCATCCCCTTCTCCTCCTGCCTTAATTTTTCCCATCATCAGGTTCTTTTCCAGTGTGTTCACATCAGGTGGACAAAGTATTGGATCTTCAGCTTCAATATCAGTCCTTCCAATGAGTATTCAGGACTTGTTTCTTTTAAGATTGGCTGGTTTGATCTCCTCAGAGTCCAAGGGACTCTCAAGTGTCTTCTCCAACTCCACAGTTTAAAAGCATCAACTCTGCAGTCCTCAGCATTCTTTATGGTCCACCACTTACATCCATACATGACTACTGGAAAAACTGTAGCTTTGACTATACAGACCTTTGTTGGCAAAGTGATGTCTCTCTGATTTTTAATACACTAAGTTTGTCATAGCTTTTCTTCTAAGGAACAAATGTCTTTTAATTTCATGGCTACAATCACTATCTGCAGTGATTTTGTAGCCCAGATTGTGGATGTGTCTGGAGGTGAAAGTAAAGTTGGATGCAGTAAAGAACAATATTGCATGGAAACCTGGAATATTAGGTCCATGAATCAAGGTAAATGGGAAGTGGTCAAACAGGAGATTGGAGAAGGAAGTGGTAACCTACTCCAGTATTCTTGCCTGGAGAACTCCATGGACAGAGGAGCCTGGTGGGCTACAGCCCGTGGGGTCACAATGACCGAGCAACTAACACCCCAACAGGAGATGGTAAAAGTGAATATCTACATTTTAGGAATCAGTGAGTGAACTAAAATGGACCAGAATGGGTGAATTTATTTCAGATGACCATTGTATGTATCTACTAGGCTTCCCGGATTGCTCAGCTGGTAATGAATCTGCCTGTGATGCGGGATACCCTAGTTTGATTCCCAGATTAGGAAGATCCCCTGGAGAAGGAAATGGCAACTCACTCCATATACTTGCCTGGAGAATCCCTGTGGACAGGGGAGCCTGGCAGGCTACAGTTCATGAGGTCGCAAAGAGTCAGACACGGCTGAGTGGCTGAGTACAGCACAGTGACTGAGTACTATTGTGGGCAAGAATCCCTTACTAGAAATGGAGTAGTCTTCATAGTCAACCAGAGTCCAAAATGTAGTACTTGGGTGCAATCTCAAAAACGACTGTGTTCAAATTATGAACAGAATGATCCCTGTTCATTTCCAAGGCAAACCATTCAATATCACAGGAATCCAAACCTATGCCCCAATCACTAATGCCAAACAAGCTGAATTTAAATAGTTCTATGAAGACCTACAAGACTTTATAGAACTAACACCAAAAAAAAACATGCAGAAATAGTCTAGTAGAGTGAGACCATCATAGTACCTGGGCAGTGAGTGTGGGGGAAACACATACCAGGTATAATGACAGAAAAATAGATGGGCAGGTGGTAGACAATTCAGATTGTGGATATATAACAATATTTTTTAAGTGACAAAATTATTCTACTACGTATTCACAGTCTCATATGAAGTAACAACTGAGAAACAAAAGGCTTTGGATTAAAATTGAAAAGCTAGAAAATGGAATGATATTAGCTTTACTAAGAGGCTTATTATGTATTTTGCCAGAAGCATCTGTTTATAAAATCAACTACAGAAAAAAAAAGAGCCAAATACAGCTAATGTTCATTAGAGCAACAAGTTTTGCAAATTCATCAATAGCACACCTCACTTTGTGTATGAGAAAGAAATGATAGCTATATGAACTCTTTAAAGAGAGCAGATTACAGCACCCTTAATTATGTGGCCATTGGCCATTTTTATCCCAGCCATGTTTGAAAGCTGTGTTTTTATGTTGTTGTTCAGTCATTCAGTTGTATCTGACTCTTTGTGACCCCCTGGACTGCAGCATGCCAGGTTTCTCTGTCTTTCACTGTCTCCCGGTACACTGAGTCTTTGATACCATCCAAGCCATCTCATCCTCTGTCACCCTTTTCTCCTTCTGCATTCAGTCTTTCCCAGCATCAGGGTCTTTTCTAATGTGTTGGCTGTTCATATCAGGTGGCCAAAGTATTGGAGCTTCATCTTCAGTATCAGTCCTTCCAATGAATATTTAGGCTTGATTTACTTTAGGACTGACTGGTTTAATCTCACTGCTGACCAGTGGACTCTAAAGAGTCTTCTCCACCTTGAAAAATGATGACCTTGGGTCATTAAGAGAAAGTTAGATGATAGGCAACATACAATGTATGTTGTATATCATTAGCATACTCCCCTGCTTTCTTAGATTGCAGAGCACTTTTAGTCCATGAGTGGATTGGTTTTACTTAGTTGTTTATTTTAAATTAGTTTATTTGATATTTTAATAATGAAATAAGAACTTATGAATCCACTACACAAAACAAAAGCTATAAGTTTTATAATGAGCTACATTTAATCATATTTCCCCATCCACCAGGTTACTCCAGCCCAAGGAAGCAGCATTCTCAATCCCCTCCTCATCATTGCCTTCCTTGCTTTTTTACATAATTATTATAATCACACTTTGGATACTCTCTGTGGACTTACTTTTTCATTTAGTGTTATTTTACTAAGGTTCAACCATGTTGTTGTCTGTTGCTTAATTTGTTCATTCACACTGACAGCTGTAAATGCACTGTGACTTATTCTTCTTTGGTTAATTGTGTGAGCTAGTGTATACTTATTTATAATCAATCTTGGTATCTGCTTTTCTTTACAGGTGTATTTGTGATTTCTTATTAATATGTTTGGGCTTCCCAGGTGGCACTAGTGTTAAAGAACCCAGCTGTCAGTGTAGGAGATGTTAAGAGACATGGGTTTGATCTCTGGGTGGGTAAGATCCCCTGGTGGAGGGCATGGCAATCCACTCCAGTATTCTTGCCTAGAAAATCCCATGGACAGAGGAGCCTGGTAGGCTACAGTCCACAGGGTTTCAAAGAATCAGACATGACTGAAAAGACTTAGCACACATTGATAGGATTAAATTTTCTAATTGTGTTATCAACTTCCGTTTAAAAATCTGTTGGAAATAGCATAGCATTTTTGAGTTCCAGACCCCAGGGAACATTTAAAGTGACCTTCCTTAAAGGAAATCGTAGGCATTTTCTATCATTTATATATCACAACAGTATTGTAGTGCAGAATACCTCAAAACTTAAAGGCTTAAAACAGCAAGCATTTATTGTCCTCATAAGCTCACTGGTCAGTTGGGTACTCCTGTTGCCCTGGGCTGGACTGACTGCTCTAAGCCGGCCTCATGCAACAGTCTGTAGCCAAATGATGGGTCGCCTAGGATTGACTGGGTTACAACCAACTCTGCTGGGACTACCCGACTCACCCTCCTATAAACAAGCCCAGGCTTATTGTCACAGAAGTAGCAGAAGTCCAAAAGAAGAAATGGAGATGGACAATCTCTTTTACATACTTCTGCTATGTCGAGTTTGCTATTAGCTAATTGACAAAGCAAAAGTCACTGGGAGCAGAGTCCGCTGACGAACACTGTAAGAGACGTTGCAGCCATTAATGCTATCAGTCTGCTACACATTTTTAAAAAATTCAGATATTAGTTCTTCTTTACCTTATGAAACAGTTTGTATTCATTATATGATTGAGAACATAAGTAAATATATTGTGGATAATGGAAGCCAAGTTTCTCATTATTGGAGAAGGAAGTAACAAACATAGAAAGAAGGAAGAGCAGAGAGAGCCCTATGGTGTTGGATTTGTGTTTGAGGTATTACTGTGAAATAAAGGATTTAATATATAGTTGTTTGATAGCTATTTCCTAGCTTTTTTCTCTGAAAAGGCATAGAATCCGTGAAACTACACTAGGAATGAATACACTTAATACCTAGTATTTGATTTCTACCTATCATTCTCCACTATAAAGGACCAGGGCTCCTTGGAGAAATGGCTGATTCCAGGACTGAGGCAGGGAAAGTCCAATATTAACCTGGAAAATCCTGTGTGCCAACAGTTTAGGGAGAGTTCAAAGAAAAATGGTTATATATCAGAAGGACACAGGGGCCAATGTGAAAAACGTCCGCTGACAAATCTGGGATAATATGAATGCTGAACTCATGAAACCATTAAATAAAATTATAATCTGGGAGGGCTTGCCTGTTGGCTCAGCAGTAAAGAACCCACTGGTCATGCAGGAGGTACGGATTCTGCCGGGGTCCAGCCCCAGCGGGTCCGGGGGTCTTGAGGGAGGAGTGGCGTCAGCGGAAGAACTGAGCTGAGTCGGTGTGTGGTGATGAAGCAATCTCTCTTTATTGCTGTTGGTTTTGCGGGGTGATGGAGAAGTCTCTGACTTTATTTTTGTTAGTTCACAGTTTTATAGCCAAAAAATATCCCCATTACATCACAATTATTCTATACAATCTTTTGTTTTCTGCCTACTATCAACAACTTTAACATTAAGCTCATTTTCCTTGCAAAAGATCGGATTTCTGCATAATTAGACTTAAAAATAGTATGTTTACCATTTGAATGTCTCCAGCATACTTTGGATAAGTACGTCAATCTAAATAGAAAGGTTACATTTCTCTTATTAGGTGCAACTATGTAGAAGCTAGAGAGAGGGCCTTAAGCTTGAAACTGTTTTATTCTATTAACCTATTTTGGTTTTTACAAGGAAAGAGAAAAGAAGACAAAGAGACAGTTTAGCAGCACTGCTTTAACAATGAAACCCTATTAACCTTACAACTACTAAAATGAATTCCTATGTCTACACTACCCTAAAGCAATCAGTGTCTCCAACTATGCTGGCCACAGTTATGAGCATTCCTAAGTCCCATTCCAGCCTGTTTTTTTCAAGGAAGGGAGCCTCCTCCGTGGAGTGGTCTGGGGAGTGGGATGTGGAAAGGTGACCCAAGTACGAGCCTTTCTGGTGGTGGCTTTGCCATTACCCCCAGAGAACTCTTGGTAAACTCTCCAGTAACTAGTAGGAGGTATAGTAATCTATTTAAATGTCCCTTATTCCTCCTTTGTCCCCTGAAAGGGAATCTGCCTTCCCCAATCCCCTGGGGGGAAATAAGTTCTGAGGGAATTATCTCAGGATGAATTTTTTCTAACTGGGACTGACCTGAGATGAGCTAAAACATAAACAGATGAGCAAAAACAGAACTTTCCAAGAAAAATACCAGGAGAGGCCTTGCCTTGGGATGCCCTGAAGGAAAATCCCACTTTGCAGTTTCCTTCTCAGTCTCATGACTTTGTCATCTGAGTGAGGGGACATCCTGACGGCTCCCGGCAGGGTTCCATCCATGATTTGGGAAGATCCACATGCCACTGAGCACCTAAGCCCATATGCCACAACTGTTGAGCCTGTTTGTGCTCTAGGGCCCAGGAGGTTCAACTGCTGAGCTGATGTGCTGCAACTACAGAAGTCCATGCATTCTAAAGCCCATGCTCCCCAACAAGAGAAGTCACATCAGTGAGAAGGATGCACAACTAGAGTATCTCCCACTCACCATAACTAGAGAGAACCATCACAGCAGATGGTGTTGGCAGCCATGAGATTAAAGGACACTTGTTCCTTGGAAGAAAAGTTATGACCAACCTAGACAGCATGTTTAAAAGCAGAGACATTACTTTGTCAACAAAGGTCCATCTAGTCAAAGCTATGGTTTTTCCAGTAGTCATGTGTGGATGTGAGAGTTGGCATATAAAGAAGGCTGAGCACTGAAGAATTGATGCTTTTGAACTGTGGTGTTGGAGAAGACTCCTGAGAGTCCCTTGGACTGCAAGGAGATCCAACCAGTCCATCCTAAAGGAGATCAGTCCTGGGTGTTCATTGGAAGGACTGATGTTGAAGCTGAAACTCCATCACTTTGGCCACCTGAGGCAAAGAGTTGACTCATTGGAAAAGACCCTGATGCTGGGAAAGATTGAAGGCAGGAGGAGAAGGGACAACAGAGGATGAGATGGTTGGATGGTATCACCGACTCAATAGATGTGAGTTTGACTAACCTCCAGGAGTTGGTGATGAACAGGGAAGCTTGGTGTGCTGCAGTCCATGGACTCACAAAGATTTGGACATGACTGAGTGACTGAACCAAACTGAAGAGCCTGTCTGGGGAAGCTCTTATTTTAGTAAAAATCCATCTGATAAATGTAGGAGGAATGATGAAATTAGAAAGCCACCATTTGTCAGTCATAATATAATTATTGGTCTAGGCAAGACATACCAATGGATGTTAAAAGAAATGAGTGAAAGTTTAAGAAGTAGCAGAATGCTTAATATAGTCTTAAAATATCTCTTATATGGTATATGTTCATTAATTTTAAAAGGTAAAATAATTTTACAGTAGAAAAACAGCAGACGCCACCTTAACCACATAATAAAAAATAACTTCGTCAGCTAATGTGAGTCTAATTGAAAGCATGAGCTTCCTGATAATGATGCATGGGAAAGAACACAATGGTACTTTTGTGGTATCCCTGCCAAAAGTGCAGAAATGGAATATAATTTTGAAGAAACATCAGACAAACCAAAGTTGATGGTTATTATACAAAATAATTGGCCTGCACTCTTCAAGGATGTCAATATCATGAAAGAAGAAGACTCAGAAACTATTTCAGATTAAAAGGAGCAAAGGTGGCAACTTTTGCAATGACATTGCATGACATCTGAATGCAGTGTATGATCTTGGGACATTATTGGGACAACTTGGAAACTGAGTAAGGTTTGTAACATCTGTAAATTAAATGGCAGTATGGTTTCAATGTCATTTTCCTGATTTTAAAAAGTGTTTCATGATTATTTGAGAGAATCCCTTGCTTTTTAGTAAATACAGATTGAGATAGGGGGAAAGGGATATTACATCTGCACCACACACACATATGCATAAAGGGAAAAGGGAAGAGAGAGAAAGCAAAGTAACTGTCAGGAAATGCCAACACCTTTGTGAAGGTCATTCACAAATTCTTTGTACTATACTTAACAATTTTCAAATTATATCCAAATAATTAGAAAGTGATTAGTCACCAAAAATATATAAACATGTTTTTCCCATTGCTCATCAATATCATTAATGAATTAATACATATTGTTCAATCACAATTAAGTACTATATGAAATGAGGAAACTATATAATACCTGGGATAGATATTTACTGATTACCAGCAATATTAAACTGAAGAGTGGGATTTTACTTGGTCCCAATTTAGGTAGCTCAACATTCAGAAAACTAAGATCATGGCATCTGGTCCTACCACTTCATGGCAAATAGATGGGGAACCAGTGGAAATAGTGACAGATTTTATTTTGGGAGGGCTCCAAAATCACTGCAGATGGTGACTGCTGTCATGAAATTAAAAGACACTCCTTGGAAGAAAAGTTATGACCATCTTAGACAGCATATTAAAAAGCACAGACATTACTTTGCGAACAAAGATCTGTCTAGACAAAGCTATAGTTTTTCCAGTAGTCATGTATAGATGTAAGAGTTTGCCTATAAAGAAAGCTGAGCACCAAAGAATTGATGCTTTTGAACTGTGGTGCTGGAGAATACTCCTGAGAGTCCCTTGTACTGCACAGAGATCCAATCAGTCCATCCTAAAGGAAATCAGTCCTGAATATTCATACTGAAACTCCATTACTTTGACCACCTGATGCGAAGAGTTGACTCAATGGAAAAGACCCTGATGCTGGGAAAGATTGAAGGCAGGAGGAGAAGGGGACAACAGAGGATGAGATGGTTGGATGGTATCACCCAGTCAATGGACATGAGTTTGAGTAAACCCAATCTGGGAGTTGGTGATGGACAGGGGAGCCTGGTGTGCTCCAGTCCATGGGGTGGCAAAGAGTCAGATATGACTGAGCGACTGAACTGAACTGAATTTAGGTAGCACCCAGATCTTGGCCATTTTCTGTTTTTGGAGTGAAGTGACTTTGTATCAGTGAGTAGAGTTGGTCATTCCCCAGAATCCCTTCCTGCTAAAACTACTTGTTTTAGGTAGAGAGTATTAACTGCTGTCTACCTCTAGTCATTGCTAGAATATGCACAGAAGCATAGATTTTTGAAGGTCAAACACTTGAGTAAATCATAATCTGTGTATAGCTAATGGCTTCTCTATGAATATCCCAAGAAGTTTATGTTATCATTATATTGGAAACTTAAGAGAGATACCAAGTCATGATATAGATTCATCCCCACTTTGGAAATAAACCATGGCTGTATGCAATGAAATCTTAAGACCTTTTTAATCCTGCATTATAAAACTACTTGGGAAAGAGGTAGTAACAGTAAAAGAAGAAAATAATTATTAGCATTTGATTATACTTTAATGAAAATATATATCCTCTCTCATTTGGACTTAAGTATGTGTCTACTACCTATAGAAAATAGTCAGATACAAAGCGGTGTGTTGTTTGGTTACAAAACCTCTGGAGCCAGATAGATTTGGGTTCAATTCCAATTCTGTTCTTAATCTGTGAAATAATGACTTTGATTTCTACCACATAGGGTGTAGGTTTGGTTTAACAAGATAACCTAAAGAGGTGCAGTGTCATCATTAGTGTTACTGCTCCAGTTTTCTAAATAGTGAAGTGATAAAATCAAACTACCTATTTTTTGACCTCATAGGTTAAAAATAATTTGTGGGGAAAAAACCTTACTCTTTAATGTGTTAGCATTTAAGTGTGATAATACATGGTTCCTTTCACCTAACTGAAATTTTTGTGTCCGTCTCACATTTATAATTTTCTTTCCCCTGCAATCTTATTAGCACTGTTCCCTTGAAACAACCAAAGCATTTTAATTAACTCAGGTTTAATGTGTTTTCCTTATCTGCCATTACTGCAGATACCAGTTGAGCAGAACTGCTCGGTATATTCAAAATCTTTTAGTTGATCAAAGAAAGGAAATTCAAGGCTAGAAATTCATTTAGTTCTGGTTAGGTTACGGGCATAAACAGAGGCCATTTATCCTTCAAAACATGTTGAAATTTATGCTTCGCTATTTGAATCTAATGTTCTCTAGAATTATTCTGGCCTACTAAAGAAGACAGCACCCCTGGCTGACTTCCTTGTTTTCTTCTAGCCTCATATCTTATTAATAGGAAAGCAGGAGATTTCTTATAATATGTTTGGTAATACTTTGAATAAAATATAAGATTCTTATATGTGTGTGTGTGTGTGTGTATTTAATTTGATTTAATTTCCATTTTGAAATACCTTTTATCTCATAATATATATGAAATAAGATTTACTTGTATACTTTTCAAATGGCTGTCTCAGTATTGTTAGAACAATTATTCAGTCTGTTAAATATTTAGCAATTATCTACTATTTTCAAAGAAATGAGTAATTGAGAACCACAAGGACTTTTTTTTTTTTTGGCTAAGTCTTTTTTTTTTCTTTCTTTATATTATCATGTTGGTTTTGCCATACATTGACATGAGTCCGCCATGGGTATACATGTGTTCCTTGATTCTGATTCAAAAATCAAATAGACAGCCAGATATCAGTTACATTTCCCACACTGTTCATACAGGGAAATAATTCTCTTATTTCAAGAAATTTTTGTCTCTCGAGAAGTGTCTGCACTTCTGTATATCATAGGAGCAGAAATGGCACTAATGAACACATTTCATTTCAGTTACTATATATATGTGTGTGTGTAAGTTGCTCTGTCATGTCTGACTCTTTGTGACCCCATGGACAGTAGCTGGCCAAGTTCCTCTGTCCATGGATTCTCCAGGCAAGAATACTGGAGTGGCTTACCATTTCCTCCAGACCCAGGGTTCTAACCTTTGTCTTCTAAGTTTCCTGCATTGGCAGGCAGGTTCTTTACCACTAGCGCTTCCTGGGACTATATATATCCTGTGAGTGAGTGAGTGAGTGAGTGAAAGTGGCTCGGTCGTGTCTGATTCTTTGTGACCCCATGGACTATACAGTCCATGGAATTCTCCAGACCAGAATACTGGAGTGGGTAGCATTTCCCTTCTCCAGGGAATCTTCCCAACCCAGGGATCAAACCCAGGTCTCCCACATTACAGGAAGATTCTTTACCAGCTGAGCCACAGGGGAATCCCAGGAATAATGGAATGGGTAGACCATCCCTCCTCCAGGGGATCTTCCTGACCCAAGAATTGAACCGGGGTCTCCTGTATTGCAGGTGGATTCTTCACCAACTGAGCTGTGGTGAAGACTAAATAAATGACATAATCCTTGCCTTCTAAGTCTTGCAATGAAATATGTCATCTTTGTATTTGCTTCACCTTTACCCATAAGTACCTTGCATGATGCTGGGCCCATCTTTGGTGTTCAATAGCCATGAAAAGAATTAGAGTATAACTTATGATGGAAGAGAAAGTATTTGGAGATTCTTCACATTCTTCTGGTATTTAGTAGTGTAAGTACTTTTACTTCAAGACTTCAGTGAAGGGGCATATTGGAGCTAATCCGCCACTACAATAGGGTGAGTAGAATTTGATCATATGATTTGTTCCTATGCACTGCCCTATCTGGAATCATTCAGTGATGGTCACTGAGCCCAGAATTTTATACCATGGCACCAGGAATTTTATATCAGTTCCTTCTGATATATGCTTAACAATGTGCTCCAATATCCTCAGCATCTTTTATGAACTGTCAAGTCTATAACATGTAATAATTTATCCAAATGCTTAATCTTGTGTTATCTCTGGATGTTAGTTAAAGGACCATATATTGTGTAAAGGGATATTTCTATTTAGTTGACTGAAAGCTACTAAGACAGTGTTGTGTCATTTCATTTAGAGATTTTATAAGTGTTCATTCTTCAGGTTTTACAAGACTCAGCCTATATTCCTGAAGGTAACACATAGTTAGTACTTCTCTATACACTCCAGAATCTGATTATTTCTAACCTCTATAACTATATTTGGCATACAGTATCATCCAATTCTGTTCAACTGGGTCTTTTTTCAGTATTTTTTAAACTTATTTTGTGGTTTTATTATAGAACCCGAGAAAAAAAGGATTGTTGGAGATTTTAATAAATCATAGCTTATAATTCCTGTTCAAGTATGTCAAAAGTTCTAGAAGATGAGGAAGAAACAGCATTCTTCTACAAAAGTTAATCATTTCTCCACATTTGCAGTAGACAATGCTGTTGTTGCTTCTTTTGTTTCAACAATAAACACGATTTATATATCAGTTTGTTAGTTTGTATATATGATGCCATATTTTCCAAATGAAATATTTCAGCTCACCAGACAGTTGTTTCATTTAAAATGTTGGAACAATTTTTGTTTTTGAATTTCTACACTCTATTTACTGGTCATAGTGACTTGTTTTTCCTATGTCTTCAGTAATTATTAAATATATGCTGCAGTTCCTTCAGGATGTAATAAAATATCTCCAGAACTTTAATAAAATTTTGTTGTAGCAAATATACGAGGTACAATATGTGGAGGAGTTGGTACTTAATGCTTACACGTGATTTGAGAGTCATTCTCCACAGACTCTTGATAGAGAAGGTGGAGCAAAGAATTATACAAACATTAACCATGTCTTCATGAAGAGGTTGATTTTGAATAATCACTACCATATTGAATTTGACTTAAGAGTTTTCCATTGCCAGTAAATTTTTGGATACATTTTTAAGAGCCAATTTTATTTTAAGAAGTTTTATGTTCATTCTTATTTTATATTTACCTTTGATCAGTTCTTTGTGAGAAATAAACAGTTATAAGTATTTTAAAATCTCATGCTCCATGATAAGAATTTTTTAATACTAAAACCTTGCTAAATATTCTAAAACTTTTATAAGGTGTGAGGTGAGAACAGTAGTTTGTTAAAGCTAAGTTAAAGAAATGCATATTTGAGCTCTAGAAATGGTGCCCCAGTAATTGTATTTATATTAAATTTAGGTGTTGTTAATTTGCAGAATGAACAAGTTATACATTATATCAGTTTCAAGTCAAAATCAGAATATGAAATGTACAAAGAGGTAACATTTATAGAATTAAATGTGAAAATGCAGAGTGACCAGAACATGACTATTGGGCTAGAGTGATGTCTCCAATGGAAACACCTCATTTTCGCTTCTTTTTCTCTATTTCATGTTAATTTATACATAACATTTTTCTAAACATTAAGATAATTTCTTGGAAATGTGTAGGGAAAGAACAATTTAGCTAAGATGGTGTGGTCAGGCTCTCTGGCTCCAAGTTCTCTCACTCTTGTCCCACGTTTTGTAAATAACGATTACCTAACAGTTGAGGTTACTCATAGCACTGTGCATGCATATCAGGAGGTTCTTGCTTGGCCACAGGCTACTTTGTTCTGTAAGCATATGTAAGCTCCAACCTCGAAAGCCCTAGGGTGTGTTGTTGAGGCTGCATCGTGGCTGCATTGGCTCTGTGTACTGAGTCAACCAGAAGAGAAGGCAGCATGTCTGTTGCTATGGCTGTTGTGCCAGTCAGGAGAGAATAAAAACTGTATCCCTATCAATGTTTATCTTCCAGCTTCCCTACTCATGCCTCGCCTACCCTGGGTTCAGTGAACCATGTGAAGAGTGAGACAAAATGGAACTCCTCCTTTGTACACAGTGTTTGGCCTGCCTCTTTTATGCACTGTGCTGAGCACGTGGTCATCTTAAGTGACTCTGTGTCTGAGGATATTATGAGTATGTCTAGTGGCCTTGAAGAAAGGATAGTTATGTAATTGTCAGCACAGGCTTCTTAGGTGTGGCAGGCATCTGTCTAATGTATGTTCATCAGCACTTCCACTGGGTCGCCTCGTAGCCCATCAGGGTGTTCCTCATATAACGTTTTAATGAGTCACCCTAACACATTAGCATATTAAGTGACCATCTCCCTGAACTGTTTGAGCTCAGTGAGAAAGGACATGTTGTAAAGACAACTACTCTGTTTTCTGTCTTATAAACACATAGTCAAATTCACCACAAAGGCTGTATTTTAATGTTATGAATGTATATGTACTCTTATCATTGACTTTATGTTGAAAATCACAAACTATGGCCTTAATGAAGTAGGTTCAGAGTTAAGTCTTTGAAGCCCAGCAGCTAGACTCAAACCTAGACTCTCCACTGACCATAAGACTCGCAGCACGTCATGCACATTTTCTAAACTTGCCTGCTTCATTCCTCTTCCTCCCACCCCCCAACTGGTGCTCTAGTCTCCTTACCCTCTCTTCTTTGAGGCAACAAAGAATTTTTGATGGGATTGGGTTTAGTGATTAGGAAAAAAAAAAAAACTTAAATTTTAAGGATGAAGAGTCTGTGATTTAGTAATGTCCCCAAGGATCCTGTATCTAATTATTGCAGAACTCAGAGTCATTATTCTTCTTCCTCTGCTTTTTTATCAAAGTCTCTTTATCTCTCTCTCTCTCATACACACACACACAGAGAGAGAGAGAGAGAGAGAGAGAGAGAGAGAGAGAGAAAGATCTAAAACAACATAGAAGGCTTGAAGACAAATCATTATAGGAAGCATCCTGGAAGCATCTGGTGTTTCTTAATGCTAGTGATGATGGTGAAGTCTGTCTCTTGCGTATGTGTACTTATAGAAAGGGCCTCAAGATCTTTTGCTTTAGGAGAAAAATACCTTCCTTACTTGTTGTTCCCCTTCACTCTCATTCTATAGTATTTAGCAGCATAATTGAGTGGATGCCTATTAGTCTTTTTCAAAGCTTGGAGTCCAGGACAGTTGCCCTAGTTTGCTGGATCTCAGGGGAAGCTCCCCATAAAGTATTTATATAACCCACAATCATGGAGGTTTGGAAGAAGAGGAGTTAGTTTTGTTTTTTATTCAGAGATGATAAATGCTCACAAAATTTGATGAGAATATGTGAGAGAAAAAAAATTAATAGCCCTGATAGATAGTCTGTATCTCTAGAGAAACCTGTATATCTGATCAGCAAGTTCATTAGCATATCTGTTGTGGATACTAGTGATTAATCTGATTGAAGACATTTTTATTTTCTCCCCTTAACATGCTTTTTCAAACATGCCCCCTTGTCCCCAGGAAATAGGTTTGAACTATTTTATTGCACTTATTTAAAGGATATTTGTTGTAACACAATAACCTATTCATTTTTTTTTAATGTCAATTCTTAGCTGACTTGGTTGGATAAGCATATTTACTTAATATAGGTAATTATTTCTAAGCTTTTCTGAAGTGTTGAGCTGCCATCTGGATGTATTTTTCAATCTAACCAGAAAAACATAATTTAATTCAAAACGTAAATGGACTGTTACATATGCTGATAACACTGATTATTCATTTTCACATACTTTATCTCAATTCAGGAAAATCTTTTGTATTGGATGGAGTCAGTGAGAAGCCATGCAGAGAGCCAAACCAGATGACACATTAGGGAAGGACAGGAGGAGAGGTCTTGCCTTTTCTAGGGCCAAGAAGCACAGAAGGGATGAGAAACATCCCAGGAAGAATTGGCCCAAGCTTTTACCTGGAATGCTGGTGGAAGGTATTTGTTTACGAGTAACAGGGAGAACACAGGGAGCTGTCTGGGAACTGCAGGGGCGGGAGTCAGCAATTGCTAGCTTGTATTCTTCAGGTCCAGCAAAATGTCACTGAATAATTTCCCCATTCCCTCCTCCTCTGCATTAGAAAAGCTTAGCTTAGATTTTTCTAATTAATTGATTATTTATCTCTTTATTAATTGATTTTAATTGGAGGATAACTACTTTACATATTGTGAATGTTTTTGCCATACATTGGCATGAATCAGCCATGGGTGCACATGTGTCCCCCATCCCTCTGGGTTGTCCCAGAGCACTGGCTTTGAGTGCCCTGCTTCAGGCATCAAACTTGCACGGGTGATCTGTTTTACACATGTTAACATATATGTTTTAATGCTAGTCTCTCAGATCATCCCACTCTGTTGGTCTTCTCCCACGGAGCCCAAAAGTCTGTTCTTTACATCTGTGTCTCTTTTGCTGCATTGGACATAGGATCATCATTCCTGTCTTTCTAAATTCTCTATACGTGCATTAATCTTTTAAAGGCATATTAAATAAAGTAGTGTGTACATGTCAGGGCTTCCCCAATGGCTCAGCAAGTGAAGAATCTACCTGCCATGCAGGGGACATGGGTTCGATACCTCAGTTAGAAAGATCCCCTAGAGGAAAAAATAGCAACGCACTCCAGTATTCTTGCCTGAAAAATCCCATGGACAGAGGAGCCTGGCGGGTTATAGCACAAAGGGTTGCAAAGAGTCAGACACCATCGAGATGTACTCCCAATCCATCCCTCCTCCCCACTCTTCCCCCGGAATCCATCAATTCATTCTCCAGGTCTGTGAATCTATTTCAGTTTTATAAATAAGTTCACCTGTATCATGTTTTTTTAGATTCTGCATATAATCAATATCATATGATGTTTACCTTTCTCTGTCTGACTTACCTCTGTAGAATTACCCAGAGCAGCCAACAGCCACTTAGGTCTGAGTTAGTGACTCAGAGGCAATCTTTCAGTTCCTCCCACCACACTGGGAAGAGTTAATAAGAGAGTGGTGATACCTCTCCCCCTTCATCGCATGCAGAGGGGATCCAGGCCAAGTGTACAGGACAGTGCTCATCCAGGCTTCCAGGCCAGCCACATGGCCCATACCTACCTGGTCTGTAGAAGCTGATGAAATCTGGCCTATGGAGGAGGAAGCCACATGGGTCAGAATGCTGTCACTCTACGTGTGCAGGGTCTGAAAAGTCAAGTTACACCCAAGTACACCTGATACCTGGGGCCTTGCTGGTTGCTGACCTGGACGAACCCAGATCTAGAAGTCAGATGCTAGAATATGGTCAGACTGTTATTCATAACATAGCAGATCTATATAATCCTTTGCAGTTCCAACACTGCACGTTTCTGATATAAGCCCCCATTAGTAGGTCTTTGGGGATGACACAGTATCTTTATGAAAAAGAAAAAAAAAATAGCCAGCAAGCAAGATCAAATTAGAATTTAGTCTATTGTCCTTCAAATGCCATTTCGTATGCAGTCCTTCCTTGGGCTGTGGTCTATTTAGACCAGTCTCCTGCAGGGGCTGTCTCCCATATAGGGAAATGACAACTGATGTTCAAGGTATGATGTATTTTTAAAGCTAGACTTGTATTTAGCACCTTCTAGATGTTAGACATATTGCTAAGAGTTGGGCAAATAAAGATATATAGACTAGAATTGCTAGTTCTCATTTTAGTAGAAGAGACAAATAAATGTCAAAGGAGTGCTACCCTGGAAACAGATTAGATGCCCTGGAGCTCAGGGAGAAACCAGTGAAGCAGCCTGACACAGCAGCAGTGTTCGGGGAGGAAGGCCGCTGGAGCCGTCTTGAGGGATTAGTTGTAGTTCCTTAGGCAGAGAAAGTCTCGGAAGAAAAAACAAAAATGCAATAGCAGGTGAGAAACTGCTGTAAAGTGAGGCTTTTTACAAAGTAAATTAGAAAAGCTCAGCAAATTAGAGAACTAGACTTGAATTAACTTGCCTAATATAATAACCAGAACAATGTAGAGCTAAAACTATGGGCTGTTTTCAACGTGGAGTGACAGTTTCACTTGTAAAGAGGGACTTTTGTGCTTGAAAAAGTAAAGAAAGGGAAGTCGCTCAATCGTGTCCGACTCTTTGCGACCCCATGGACTGTATAGCCCACCAGGCTCCTCCGGCCATGGGATTCTCCAGGCAAGAATACTGGAGTGGGTTGCCATTTCCTTCTCCAGGGGATCTTCCTGAATGAGGGATTGAACCCAGGCCTCCCGCATTGTAGGCAGACGCTTTTACTGTCTGAGCCACCAGGGAAGTCCTTGGTAATGCTGACAGTTACTTTTAAAGGCTTTTTCAGTAGAAGATACATATATAGGTTGTATTTGTTTGGAAATATTTCGAATTTGTATTTGCTTAGAAATATTAGCGTTTTTGAAGAACATGCCCATGTCAATACAGTTTCAGAAGAACCAATGTTCTTGTACAGCTACTCTGAAACTCCCTGGTTTAAACCCTCCTCTTGGCCACTGAAATAATTTTTTCAGTCAGATTTTTTGAGGTATAATTTTCACATAGTAAAATTCACTGTTGGGGGGTATTGGGTTGTGTTTTAACAAATATGAACAGTTCTGGAGCCATCGCAACCATCAAGATGCGGAACGTTTCTGTTACCTGAAAGCATTTTCTGATGCTTCTCTGTAGTCAGTCCTCTCGCCACGACCCCACGTTCTGTCAATTTCTGATCTGCTCTCTGTGCCTTTCATGAATCTCATATAAACGGAATCATGCAGCATTTAGACTTGTGTGTCTGCATGCTCTGCAGGGTATCCATGTTCTTGCATGTTTCCATAATTCATGTTTATTGTTTAGTGGTGCTCCATTGTTTGGAAATTCTGTAATCGATGTGTCCATCTAAACGCCCAGGCGTTTGAGTGTTTCTGGCTTTTGGCTGCTATGGGTAAAACTGCTGTGAACATTTGTGTACAGGTCTGTGGTGTTATTTCATTGGCACAAGTATCTGTGAGTGTGGTTAGTATTTCTTTAACTGTGTGAAACTCCAAACCATTTTCCACAGTAGCTGTCCCTTTGTGTGTCAGAGTCCTAGATAGTCTGCGTCTTTGCCAACACTCAGTGTTGTTGCTGTGGACATTGTTGTATAATCTTAGCCATTTTAGTAGATGTGTCTTGATATCGTGTGGTTTTCGTTTTCATTTCCCTAGTGACTAATCATATTGAACATCGTTTTTTTGTTCTTGTGTACAACTCATACCTCTGTAGTGAACCCTCAAACCTAGTACTCATTTTATATTGTGTTGTATGTCCCATTATTAAATTGTAAAAGTTTAAATATCTAAATATAATTGAATATCAGATATATATTTTACAAATAATTTCTCCCTGTCTGAAGTTTATCTTTTTGGTTTCTCATAGTATTTTTTGAAGTTTTTTAACTTTGATGAGGCCAATTTTTTTTTTAAATGGGTCATGCTTTTTTTGTGTTCTAGCTAAGACATCTTTGCCAAGAAAATTTTCTCCTATGTTTTCTTCTAGAAATTTTAAAGGCTTTATATTAAGGTCTGTGATCCACTTGTGTGTGTGTATGTGTGTGTGTGTATAGATGCCTTACTGTTCCAGTACCATTTGTTGAAAAGATAGGTCTCTCTGCACAGGATGACTTTGGCATCTTTGTTGAAGATCAGCTGACCATATATGTGAGGATCTGTTTCTGGACCGTATCTATGACTCCCTATGTATGGCTATATATGATGGTCTGACTGTGTGCTGAATCAATCATCTTGATTACTGCAGCTTTGCAGTAAGTCTTGAAATCAAGTATTATGAGATTTCCAACAACTTTTTTCTTTTTAAATTCATTTTAACTATTTTAAGTCCTTTATTTTACATATAAATTATAAAGTCAGATTGTCAATTTTTACCCCAAAAGTTTTCTACTGGATTTGGATTGGAATTACTTTGATTCCATGTATTAAATTATGAGGAACTGACATCTTAAGAATATTGGATCTTCTAGTACTTAATTTTTCTAATCAATGTTATGTAGTTTTCTGCATACAAATCTTACAGATATTTTGTTAGATTTATCCATAAGAACTTTGTTTTTTTGGTAATATTAGCCAATTTAAAATTTGATTTCCAAATGTTTGTTGGTAGTACATAAATATGAAGTTGACTTTTGTATTAAATAATAGTTTTAAACTTTTATTAAATTATTAAAACAGAAAGAAATAACTTTTAAAATTCAATTTTGGTGAGTTTTCTTAGAAGTTCTTGTCATGGTGTAGAGGAAAAAATTTTTACTAAAGTGTATAGTAGTTACTGGCTTCCCCACAGCTTTTGGCAGTAAAGAATCCTCCTACAGTGCAGGAGACCCAGCTTCAATCCCTGAGTTGGGAAGATTCCCCTGGAGAAGGGAATGGTTACCCACTCCAGTATTCATGTCTGAAGAGTTCCATGGACAGAGGATCCTGGTAGGGTCAGTCCATGGAGTTACAAAGGGTCAGACATGACTGAGTGACTAACACTTTTGCATAGTAGTTATAATGCCAGTGAACAATGTCTTACTTTAATCCATAATTATTTAGAATTAGTGTGCTGTTAGAATCTAAGAGTGGTAATAATATTAGAGAAAGTTACTTCGCTGAGCCTTAAATTCTTCCCCTGGTGAAGGGAATGATTTTTTTTTCTTCAGAATTTTGTGAGAATAACAAGATTAAATACAAAACAATGTGGATTTTGGTGTATAGTCAGTGCTCAACAGAAGTCAGTTTCCTTCACTTTCTTTACCTTGTTGAAGGCTGTGTTAGTTTCCTAGGTCTGTTGTAATAAATTACCACAAGCTTGTTGGCTTAAAAGAATAGAAGTTTACTCTCTCTGGAAGGCAGAAGTCTGAAACCAAGGTGTCATCAGAGACTGTGTTCAGTTCAGTCGGTTCAGTCGCTCAGTGGTGTCCAACTCTTTGCGACCCCATGAACCACAGCACGCCAAGTCTCTCTATCCATCACCAACTCCAAAAGTCCACCCAAACCCATTGCCATCGAGTCAGTGATACCATCCAGCCATCTCATCCTCTATCATCCTTTTTTCCTCCTGCCCTCAATCTTTCCCAGCATCAGGATCTCTTTCAATGAGTCAGCTCTTCACATCAGCTGGCCAAAGTATTGGAGTTTCAGCTTCAACATCAGTCCTTCCAATGAACACCCAGGACTGATCTCCTTTACGATGGACTGGTTGTTATCTCCTGGAAGGCCAAGGGACTCTTGAGAGTCTTCTCCAACACCACAGTTCAAAGGCATTAGTTCTTTGGCGCTCAGCTTCCTTTATAGTTCAACTCTTACATCCATACATGACCACTGGAAAAACCATAGCCTTGACTAGATGGACCTTTGTTGACAAAGTAATGTCTCTGCTTTTTAATATGCTGTCTAGATTGGTCATAACTTTCCTTCCAAGGAGTAAGCGTCTTTTAATTTCATTGTTGCAATCACCATCTGCAGTGATTTTGGAGCCCAGAAAAATAAAGTCAGTCACTGTTTCCACTGTTTCCCCATCTATCTGCCATGAAGTGATGGGACCAGATGCCATGATCTTAGTTTTCTGAATGTTGAGCTTTAAGCCAACTTTTTCACTCTCCTCTTTCAGTTTCTTCACTTTCTGCCATAAGGGTTTGAGGGAGCATTTATTTCATGGCCCTATCATGGCAGCTTGAGGTCCTTGGTGGTCCTGAGGTTGTGGCTGCTTCACTCCAGGATGCAATGACTGCCTGTGTTCTCACATGGACATCCCTGTGTATCTGTGTACCAGGTCTTCCCCTCCTTACTCTTATAAGGATGCCAGTTGTTAAGCTCAGGGCTCACCCTGAACTCAAAGATCATTAACTTATTTACATCTGCAAAGACCCTATTTCCAAATAAGCTCACATTGATAGCCTTGGGGGGTTGGACTTGAACATATCTCTTCTGGGGATACTATGCAACCCACTATGAATGTACAGATAAAATTAATGGTGCAAATAAATATTTAATATTCTGTTATGTACAACATAAGTAAAGAATATAGAAAATAGGTGCCCACAAAGAACCAGCTGGGAAGCCACGGTGGGCCAGGTATGGCTAAGCTCCACCACCAGAGCTCCACCAGCTGCTGCCTCGCATCTGCTAGGCCTGTCAGGATGGCACAGGACAGGGCGAAAAATAAAAGAATATGGAAAAGACAGATGGGATATATGATGGGTTCACATTTGTAGATAATCTGACATGTACATGGATTACTTTGTCTCTCTTTTCCATCTACATTTGAAAAATCTTTATTATTTGATAGATTTATATATGTAAAAACAGCAGTCAGTTTTTGGATAAGTGGGTTTTTAACAATTTTATATCGTGTTATAATCTATTAACTTGGAGGTTGTGGTGAATAATCTGACTCTGCTTGTTGATTTTTGTTTTTTATTAGGTATGTTGTTTTAAAATACAAAAGTAAATTAATAAAAAATAGAAATTGCTCTCAGTGTTATGTGTGTGTGAGTGAACGTGTGTTTTTTCTCTTGAAAGAAGCACATTTAAATGAAGAACTCAAGGGAGAGAAATGTCATTTCTATGGCAACGGTGCTATTATACGTGCACTTCAGTTGTAATTTCTGTAGCACATTCGATCACTGTAGATTGCACCTTTAAAGGACTGAAAGTGAGGAAGTAACACGTCAATATTGATTGTAACTGTAGTAAAAGTTCTGGAAAAATTTCAAGTAAAAAATATTTTCAAGTAATCACATTAATGGTATATTTTAGATTTTAATAATGAAGTTCTGATTCATTAAACCTTACTGTTAATTCTTCACAAATTATTTTTTATTTTTACTAAACAATGACAGTTGCCTCATAGATCCAATTACATCCCAGACACTGTATTAATTTAATTTGTTATTTCTATTCCTTTTACCACACTTAACTTAGAAGTATTATTGGGCTTTACAGGTGGCTCTAGTGGTAAAGAACCTGCCTGCCAGTGAAGGAGATATAAGAGATGTGGGTTTGATCTCTGGGTTGGGAAGATCCCCTGAAGGAGGGCGTGACAACCTGATCCAGTATTCTTGCCTGGAGAATCTCACAAACAGAAGAGCCTGATGGACTACTGTCCATGGGACTGAAAAGAGTCGGACATGACTGAAGTGATTTAGTATGCACAGATAAAAAGTTAAGAAAACTTTATTCATGTATTCCTTTAACAGTATTTATTGCCAGCCACTATTCAAAATGTCATAGAGCAGTGAATGAATAAGGAAGAGCTAGAAACTGACGGCGCCAGAATTCAAACCCACATTCTAACGTCTACATTCTTCCTGATAAATACCTGCTGCTGAGTCTACTCTACTTGCCAGACTGTTTACATGTTTGTTCAGTTTAGTTCAATTCAGTCACTCAGTCATGTCCCACTCTTTGTGACCACATGGACTGCAACACACCAGGCCTCCCTGTCAATTACCAACTCCCAGAGTCCACCCAAACCTATGTCCATTGAGTCGGTGATGCCATTCAGCCATCTCATCCTCTGTCGTCCCCATCTCCTCCTGCCCCCAATCCTTCCCAGCATCAGGGTCTTTTCCAATGAGTCAACTCTTTGCATGAGGTGGCCAAAGTGTTGGAGTTTCAGCTTCAACATCCTTCCAATGAACACCCAGGACTGATCTCCTTTAGGATGGACTGGTTGGATCTTCTTGCAGTCCAAGGGACTCTCAGGAGTCTTCTCCAATACCACAGTTCAACAGCATCAATTCTTTGGCACTCAACTTACTTCACCGTCAAACTCTCACATCCATACATGGCTACTGGAAAAACCATAGCCTTGACTAGACGGACCTTTGTTGACAAAGTAATGTCTCTGCTTTTAAATATGCTATCCAGGTTGGTCATAACTTTCCTTCCAAGGAGTAAGCATCTTTTAATTTCAAGGCTGCAACTACCATCTGCATTGATTTTGGAGCCCAAAAAAATAAAGTCTGACACTTTTTCCACTGTTTCCCCATCTATTTCCCATGAAGTGATGGGACCAGATGCCATGATATTAGTTTTCTGAATGTTGAGCTTTAAGCCAACTTTTTCACTCTCCTCTTTCATTTTCATCAAGAGGCTCTTTAGTTCCTCTTCACTTTCTGCCATGAGGGTGGTGTCATCTGCTTATCTGAGGTTATTGATATTTCTCCCAGCAATCTTGATTCCAGCTTGTACTTCTTCCAGCCCAGCATTTCTCATGATATTCTCTGCATATAAGTTAAATAAGCAGGGTGACAATATAAAGCCTTGATGTACTCCTTTTCCTATTTGGAACCAGTCTGTTGTTCCTTATCAAGTTCTAACTGTTGCTTCTTGGATCTGCATACAGGTTTCTCAAGAGACAGGTCAGATGGTCTGGTATTTCCATCTCTTTCAGAATTTTCCACAGTTTATTGTGATCCACACAGTCAAAGGCTTTGGCATAGTCAACAAAGCAGAAATAGATGTTTTTCTGGAACTCTCTTGCTTTTTCGATAATCCAGCAGATGTTGGCAATTTGATCTCTGATTCTTCTGCCTTTTCTAAAACCATATATGGTTTTATATTGTGTATGTATGTGTATATATATTTTATGTTATATATATATGTATATATATATAAATGTTACTTATATTAAATAACATGGTATATATATTCAGTTCAGTTCAGTTGCTCAATCATGCCCAACTCTTTGTGATCGCATGGACTGCAACACACCAAGCCTCCCTGTCCATTGCCAACTCCCGGAGTTTACTCAAAGTCATGTCCATTGAGTCAGTGATGTTTGATGAGATGGTTTATGTATTAATTCCTTATAATTCTTTTAAATGAATTACTACCAGAAACTTTGCTATTGAATACATATAATATTTGTATAAAAGCCACTGGTAGTGACAGGTGTGTGCATGTGTGCATTCAGTCATGTCCAGCTCTTTGTGACCACATGGACTGTAGCCCACAGGGCACCTCTGTCCATGGGATTTCCCAGGGAAGACTACTGGCATGGGTTGCCATTTCTACTGTGTAGTAACAAGTTGTGTTTGTATTAAATTTTTTAATTGAAATGAACTTTTACATGTCAGATGCTCTTTGTATAATTTTTCTAAATTACAGATATTGTTGTTCTTAATTTAAAGTTAAGAAAATGGGCTTTGGAATGTTAAGGTACCTGCTCTACCCAAGGCCTGGCTGCCTAAGGCCTTCTTTGTCATCTCCTCCTCTCTGAGATGCTCACCCTGGTACCACATCAGAATCCTTTGTCTCTCAGTGGTACTGGTCGCTTCTTTCTGCATTTTAACTTATTCCGGTGTCTCCCATCTGAAAGCAGATAAATGTTCTTCTTCTGCCCATCTATTACCCTCCAGGAGATACTCTTCCTTTGAATCTAAGCAACCTGAAAACGTTTTCTACATTTGCTATCATTGCTTTCTCCTTGCCTCTTTAATCTTCACCATGTTAATCTTATTTCTCCATTTCTACTCGAAGTGCCCTCACCAAAGGCTTTGTCAGCCTAATGTTACAATTGATACCTTATTGCTCATGTGTCTAATTTATTCCTAATATGATTGAATATGTTTTTTATCCATTTCTCACATATGTGTTTGAATTGCCTGCTCAAAGCATATGCTTATTTTCTTATGGTTGCCCTATTTCTTTTAAATTACCTCATATTTAATAGGGGAAATAGATTATTTAATCACTTTTGACCAACATCAGGTAGAATTAAGAGGCTGAAACAGCATCACTGATTAAAGGTCAACAGTATATGTAGGGATAAAAATATTGGACAAATAAACTATGAAGGATATTATGCAAATAAGCAGCCTTATTTCCTGGGAACATGAACCTTTCTTCCTCCTTCTCAGTAACTATTTCCCATTAGTCAGAGTCCATTTTTGAAGTAAACACATAACCCATGTATGGCAGTGTTGGCCACTGCAGTATTTGATGTAGAGCTCCCTGGAGACTACCCGTTTGCCTCATTGTGTTGTGTTGGCGTGGTGGACGTGTGGGCTTCCAGCGAGTTGATCTCATGAAAAGCAGCATGACTCCCTTTTGCTGACCTCTTTTGCGCCTTTCATAATTTGCATATCATTTACCTTGATAAATGTAGAGACATTGCATGTTCTGGCTCATGCTATACTGTAAATGTCTTTTACTTCTGTTATGTGGCAAAGGACTATCATAACCAAGACTGTCCTACAATTTTGAAGCTTCCAAAGAAGCAATTTGATAGATTCATCAAATTTTACACTGAGCCTGTATTGTTTTGTCTCAAAATCATATCTGGTTTGATTTCTCTGAGTTATGCAAGTGTTTATAAAATCCTGATATATTTAATATATGTGCTTCTTGCCCTGTGTTGTCCATTACAAACTATATTCTAAATAACTAGTGTGGTTCAAAAGTTCATGTTTTGTGGCTGAAACTGGTTTTACAGATGACTGCATTTACATTAAAGGATGCAAATAATTTATCTTCAGCTTGTACCTTTTACAGCTATTTAACGTATTTCCATAGAAATAATATATCAAACCTGGACCATTTTTGTAGTAAGTTAATTATATTCTTACAAGCTTTACGAGTACCTATTAATTTCTGCAGGAATAACTTATCATCTCACTTAAGTGACTAAATAAAGTGGTCACAGTTTTAAAAATAGATATTTGGAAGACAAACACAAAGAGTTAAATTGCAGTTATTTTGCATAGTATTTTTCTGTAACTGAAATACAAGAGAGAACAAAATGATGTCTCCTTGGAGGAAAATTTATACATTGTAAATGGACTCTTAACTTCTTAGCATTCTTTCTGAAACTCTTGCAATAGAAAAAGGGCTCCTCAAGGGTATCATTAAGAACTAAAGTTAGATTACTATCTTATTCCAGTTCAGTGGACTGAGGTTCTTAAGAGCAGGTCACCATTCCACATTTCATAATAAAAAAGTATTCATTCAACTAAATCAAAAGCATATAAATCAAACAGAAATGTTTGATTTAAAATAATAGTGTGGAAAATCACAGTTAAGAACAATATTCTATCTCATATGTTACCTCACTGTGACTTACAGTGAATAAAAAAATATAGAAATTCTGTGCTAGATATAGGTTGAATGGAGATCCCACAGGATATAGATGGAGATTTTAAAAAAGAAGAAAAATCCTTTCTGAATTTTTCTATAGTATACTCAGGACAGTTCATACAAAAGCAATCTTTTTCATCAGCCCCTGTGTGGATCAGGCTACCAGTTTAGAAGCAGGGTCATGATAACTTTGAGAATCAATCTGATCGACACCAGAAAAAGAATTCCCTCTGCTTGTTTATGTCAGCCACCTTGCATTAGCCCTAGTTGGATAGAGAAGAACAAATAAATAAACACCAAAAGACCCACATACTCTCTTTGATTCTTACTGTAATTTACTCAACAGCCATTTACTGAGCATCTTCTGTATCCTAGCTAGGGAATTTTGAAGGTTTCAGCTCATCAATAATTAATGCATGTTTACTGTGTCATATTAGTAAAGATCTAAGTGTTATTTAAGTAAAGAAAAGACTTTCTAACAGTACCATCTTCTGTTTCATGAAGAATTCCTAACAGTAAAATTAATAAAATAAACTCTTTTCTTTTCACTTCTATCCTTAAGACTTACAGTAATTAAGATAAGTTAGGTTTTGCTGGATTTCTGCTGGGTTGTGCTTATTGTTGGCACTCCAAATTGAGAGGTAGCTCCATGCCTTGTTTTGAATTAGCATTGTAATTATAAGCATAGACTTCTGCCATAAAAAGAAATGAAGTACTGATGCATGCTTCAATGTGGATGAGCCTTGGGAATATTATGCTAAGTGAATGAAGCGAGACATAAAAGGTTACATATTGTATGATTCTATTTAACTGAAATATCCAGAAATGAGTAGTCCATAGAGACAAAATATGGATTGATGGTTACCAGAGGCTAGGAAAATGGGGACAGGTAGAACAACCACTAATATGCACAGGTTTTCTTTTTGGAGCTGTGAAACAGTGAAGCTGGGTAGAGCTGGTGGTTGTACCACATTGTGACTATACTAATGCTACTGAATAATTCTACTAAAATGGTTAATTTATGCTAGATGAATTTTATATGAATTGCACTAAGAATGTTTTTTACATTTTTGAAAGGTCAAACAAAGCACATTGGCTATCTATATTCTTTTACTATATTGATTATATTCTATAGATGAAGCAGTAATTATAATATCTGGCAGGCATTCTTATTTGACAAATGTCAGTGATAAAACTATTTGAGAGACTGTGTAATCAATGACTTTTTCCCCCCAAGGAACCTAGAATTTTCCCCTATCTGTCTGTGTTATCTCACTGCATAATTGCCTGCCTTGAATTTTAAGTCCTACGAGGAAACTCTGTATTCTTTTCTACTTAAGTAATTACTGTGATGCTGGAAGCTTGCACTTGGAAAAACTCCCAAGGTAGAATCAGTTTTGAAAATCCATCTACATGCTGGTTTTCCTGTTACAAATCATTAATGAAGGTGTCAACTAGAAAGGTCACTAACAGCCATGCCTGCGGCACCTCGCTGATCATCTGAGTAGAATTTGATATATTACCTTTAGTAATACTGCCTTGCCCTTGACAACTAATTCTCAGTTCATGTTGGGGCCTTAATGGTCAATACAAATAACATCACTTTTTCTCATTTAATGGTAGTGAGATGCCATTGCCAAACTGGCAACATGTGGGTACCAGACTTTCTTTGCTATTATTGAACACTACTATTTGCACTCTTAATTATTGTGACAGCTACTGACAATGTTTTCTGTAATTACAGAGCGCTGATTTTTCCTTTCTGGATAAGCCTGTACTGGCTCTTCCTTCCTCTGGCTGTAATCTGTAGACTCTGTCAGTGCTCATTAGTACCTTAAAAAGGCCTGAGGAAGTAACAAGGGTAAATTCAACGTGTTTGCATTTTGTCTGGCTGGCAGCCTGTTTTCAGTCTAAAAACACCTCAAGGGTAACAGTGATGATTATTGGTGATAAATTAGGTGGATATATGCCTGGCTCAGTGGTAAAGAATCCACCTGCCAATGCAGGAAACACAGGAGACCCAGGTTTGATCCTTGGGTTGGGAAGATCCCCTGGAGGAGGAAACGGCAACCCACCCCAGTATTTTGGCCTGGAAAATTCCATAGACAGGGGAGCTTGGTGGACCACAGGCTATTACAGAGATAGCCCCAACTGAGTGACTGAGCACACACATGGCTTCATCCATCCCTGTGGGCTGGCTCTCAGTGACATTAACACCTAAAGTTACAGTTAGTGTCTTAGACTTGGCGCAACACCCGGGGTGATCCTTGGCTCTCCATGTTTCTCACCAGGGGTGGGCATCGCTGGAGTTTTGGGAGGGACAGTCATTTGTCTTACAGGATGATTGCGTGCACTAAGGAACTTGGAGCATTCTGACATGGAGCTCTAAATGGCACTAGTCGCTAGGACAATCCAAAGTGCCCCACACCTCTGTGGATGCCCCCGGAGTGGTGCTCGTCTGCATCTTGTCACTTCTGAGCAAACTGAAACCCAGAGAGGGATTTGGTGTTTTGCATACAAGTGCATATCCAATAAGAGGCAAAAGTGGTGTTGGAATCAAAATGTCCACTTTCCTTGTCCAGTTTGTCTGCTAAGGAACTCTGTCATGCTATAAAATGACTATTTCATACCCTCTCCCAACTTCATCCTTTGACACTCCCTGCCTTCATCTCACCCTTAACCAGGGCCCTTAATTCACTATGAAACTAGAAGACAGAGGAGAAACCGATCACCTTCTCACCCTCGAATCTGCTCAGCTTCCCGTCACAAGCAGTGGACTCTGCTCTAAGGCCCACTTCCTGCCTGAATCTGAGAACTGTGCTCTTGAGTTACCCTTGTTCTCCTTGCTTCCTCAGTTTCCCTCCCACTGGTTATTCTCACTATATGCAGACGTGCAGTTACCTTCACAGGAAAAGGAATGCTCTCGTGGCCCCTTCATCTCCTGCTGTGTTTCTTTGCTTCCCTGAAAGGGTTGTTTCCTAAGAGACCTGGCAGCACTTGCTCTCTCCGCTTCCCTGGATCTGGTGGGCTGGCCAGCCTCCACAAACTAGGCTTTCTTTACCCACTGCACCCACAAACATACTCTCGTTACCGACAAGCTCCCCTTGCCAGATCCAGTCATGAGTTCCCAGCCCTCGTCCTAATCTTCCAGCAGTGTTGGGCACAGTGACCTCACTGCTCTTCAGGAAGCAGTTTCTTCATCTGCCTTCTTAGATGTGATTTCTGTATTTTCCTCCTACTGTTTTAGAGCTTCCCTGGTGACTCAGAGGGTAAAGCATCTGCCTGCAATCCAGGAGACCTGGGTTGGATCCCTGGGTGGGGAAGATCCCCTGAGGAAGGAAATGGCCACCCACTCCAGTACTCTTGCCTGGAGAATCCCATGGATGGGGGAGCCTGTTGTCTCCTCCATCTGTGGGGTCTCAAGGAGTTGGACATGACTGAGTGACCTCACTCTCACTTTATTTCTTTCCTTTGGGCCCCTTTGCTGGCTCAACCTCAGCTCTGCCTGAAGATCCTGGGCTCCACAAGGGCCCAGTCCTCAGCTCTTCTATTTTTAACAGAGCAACCAGAGAAGAGTTTAAAAAATAAACCAAAAGTCTTCCCTTGGTTAAAAGCCTGTAAGTGGCCTGGAATGAAATCCAAACCCTTCATTTAGACCACAAGGCCTGGCATACCAACCCCTTCAGGTTACTCCCTCTCCTCCACCACTGACCTCTTGCCCTTCCTTGACACTCCTACTTCACTTCTGTCTTGGGGCCTTTGTGTTGGGTATTTTGTCTTGGAATGCTGTTTACCCAGGTCTTCTTAAGAGTGCTCTCTCTCATCATGCAGGTTCCTCCTCAAATATTAACATCATCTCCTTGGAAAGATCTTCCCTGACAGTTTTATTTAAAGTAGAACCCTCTCCTCTTCCATTGCTCTCTACTCTTTTATGATACTTTACTCTTGTGTTCATATAATGCATCTCTACTACACTTTATATATATTTTACTTGCTGTCATTGAGAGGTAATATGGTAGAATGATTAAATATATAGATTCTGAATCCCAAATTCCTAGATACAGGGACTTTCTACCTCTGTGACCCTGGACAACTTAACCTTTCTCTTTTTCTGACTCTTAACCTTTAAGATGGAGATATTGTTTAGTACTTCTCTATTGTTTTAAAGATAAAATGAGCTAAAACATATGCTTAAGATAAATCAATCACCTAGTAATATGTAAATGATAGGTATTAACATTGTTATGTTTTATTATTGTTTGAAACTTCTAATGGAAAATAAGCTTCAGGAAGACAGCTTCTTTGTCATTCTTGTGTACCACTGTTTTTCTAACTCTTGGAGCATTTATGCCTCTTAATATCTAGCTATTGAATGGCTCTCAATAGCTGGTTACTGAATGAACAAATGAATGACTTGCAGCTAATTGGATTTGGGTCTCAGTATCCTCTCAAATGAGGTTTGTATGGTCTGAAAACAACGTAAACTTAAGAATGGCCTATATCAGTAGCAAAGGATAGTTTCTCAGGAGATAAAAGTGAGTTAGAATACTTGTATAAAATAAAACACCCACATCTTCCTAGCTATCAGTTAAGGTTTGGTGACCTTCCATTTAGTCTGGTTTCCATCTACATGGACACCATATGGAGAACAAGGAGGTACAAAATGTTTGAGGTGAAGTAGGAGACGTAACAGCTAGTGATACATTAAAAGCATAAGCTTTGCTTATTTAAGGAAGAAGATAGCAGAGAAATAAATGAATGACAGAATAAGAATCAGGGTTCTAATGTTTGCCTTTACCTGTTTTTCTGCTATAATATTTTAAATGTTCTCTAACAATTTGTCCCTTAATATTTTCTATTTAGAAAATTGCATTTTTCTTTCTGTCTAGTTGAACAGATTTCTCTCAGTAAGTCACCCTCAAGATAAAGACAGAGTCTCCTAGAAACAGAGCTGTTGAATGCCTATGTTTTGTAAAGTATCAAGTAAGATTATTAAAATTAGCTAAATCTAATTCAGAAAATGTTGTTTTAAGAGAAATATTCCCAAAATTTCATTGATGAGAAATTATACATGGAATCCAGGAGCCTCTGTAGTCCTCTCAGAAATGTGTGCTAAATTTCTTCATTTGTATCTTGGTAGACTGAAATAACTCAGTGCTTCTTAAGCACTATCAAAACTACAACACACCTACCTTGGCCATGCAGTAGAACCCTTGGGGCCAACTGTCCATGAACATAGTGAGCATAATGCATTCAATCTGACCGCCTCAGCTGTTCCCCATGGCATCTCATCTAAGGGTACTGATCACTAACCTATTCTCTGAACTTCCTGCAGGACTTAAACCCATTCATTTTGCTGACTGCCAAGTTTTTTTTTAAATCTCACAAACTATGGAAAGTTATAGTGCAAATGGAAATCTTAGACTTCCACATGTGTTTTTATAGCACTTAGCTACAACCTGAAATATGTTTAGAATGTTTTTCAAAAGAATAAAGCATATAATACCATATACTCATGGTGCTTTTGAATTTTTTCTATATCCACTTTTTAAAAATTAATTAACCTGAATAACAGAATATTTAGATAACATCAGTTAGATAACATTAAAAGTTTTCCACTTTTCATAAAACTTAGGTTTGCTAGTTATTGAACACTTAGAGAAAAAGAGCACACACTATTTTAGTTTTTTGTATTAATGAAGACACTTTCAGACCAGATTCTCAAGTATCATTACATAATGAGGCTTTGACAATAGAAACCTTGCCATATGGGCAATAAACTCCTATAGCTTGTGGAATATCAGTGAGATTGCTTTGTGTCAGTTACTGCTCTGGAGACAACGTGATGGCAGGTGGCAGTTTTTGAACAGAAAATATCTTTGTTTCTGTCTAATTCTAACTGCCCATCTGTTGCTTTCACTTTTTGCAATCATTTCTGACAGAATGAAGCTTAAAACACTGGTTCTGGTATGTTTATGTTAATTTTTACTTACTGTTACTCATTTCTAAATTCTCGATAATATGAGTAAGAGAGAAGCTATTAAACATCAAAATTAACACAATAATGTAAAGAAAATAAATTAATTACAAATAATAATAAAAAGAAATTCCTATAACCTAAAAAAATAAAAAAATAGACATCAAAAACCTGCTTGTCTTTTACTATTTCCCATTGTACAAACCTATTTGACGTGCTGTTCATTGTATTTTGACAGTTCAAAGTAAACGTGGAGGTGACGTCATTATTTATGTGTGCTTCTTTCTGAAGTTTGTTTCTGTTCCTTTGTTCAAATATTCCCTTAAAAATTCAAAACCTAGGATTTACTTTGAAACTTAGATTTAATCTATCTCTGTCTTCACTCTAAGTGTAAAAAATGGTGTAGTTTGTTTTATCAGTGCTTTTTCAGGATAATCTAAATTCCCAGATAATTTAAATATTTTATCTCATGCCTCCATATTCAGATGTCAGTCTCCACTCTTTTAATTTTTTTAGTTGCATAAATATATATATATACCACTTCCAAGGAACCTTGAAAATTGAAAAAGTTTCATGGACTTCAGTTATACTGTACACTTTATTGAAAGAAATTATAAGGGTTTCCTCATTAAATTCTTTTAATATTTCTTTTAAAAAGATTTTCATATACTTTTTAAATGGTTAACATTCCAAAGTAGAAATACTTAATGAAGGAGTTTAAGTAAAGTTATTTTTCCTATACAAAATAGATAAAGAAATTCTACTTTCAACATTTGAGCATATAACCTGGAATACTGATCATTCAGGCCTACTAGAAGTACAGCATGTTTCGCGGTGCCAACTGCACGTTCATGGGCTAGGAATGAAAAATCCACTTCCAATGTTTATAGGGTACATAACCAGCTTTTCTCGTTTCCTTGAGACTGAGGGAGTTACCAGCATGCTCAGCTAGTTTTAAAACAAAGGCATCCCAGACAAACTGGGGTGATTTAGCTACAGCAAGTACTAGTTAAATCGCTCTTGTGTGTTATATGCTCAGTAGCGACTGACTCTTTGCAACTCTGTGGATTGTAGCCTGCCAGGCTCCTCTGTCCATGGAATTTTCCAGGCAAGAATACTGGACCGGGTTGCTATTTTCTGTTCCAGGGGATCTTTCCAACCCAGGGATTGAACCCAAGTCTCTTGTGTCTCTGGCACTGGCAGGCAGATTTTTTACCACTGCACAACCTGGAAAGCCCACCTTACCAGATTAAGGGTTTATTTCTTGAATCACCTACACCGAAATCTATACACATAAATATCAGCCATACAATTAACCCAAACCTATTTTTTCTAATTTTTAGAAAGATAATCTAGATATGATTTAGTTTTACTTTACATATTTTAATGTAAAAACTAAGCTAAATAAAAAGTCACACCTTCTCTATATCAGCTTATTAATAACAATGGAACTTTGTCTCTTTTTTCATTTCAATCTGTAATTTATTAAGCAGATACTGTTTGCCTCATGTAAAATACTAAAAAACTAAAGATATAATTATGAACAAGATTATAATCACTCCAGAGAATAACAGCACTTTAGTAGATTATTGTTAGTAATTTGGGGCTCCATTCTAGGTTTTCTAAATGCCCAAACATGAATGTAATTGCTGTCTGGTTTATATCTCATTGTTTATGAGATCCCGTGTTCTTTTATGCCGTGAAGTTAAAGTGTGTGACAAATATTCCACCAAATTGACTCATCTCTGGGTGTTAATTTCTTCTCCCTGTGTCACTAGTTGTTCATCAGTTGTGTAAGCCCTCAACCTTTTTGAGAGAAGTCTTTGTTTACAGTGGCCAAACCATGTTCCAAGACTAAGCTCGTAACAGGAAGCAAGGGGGGCTCAGTGTCACTGTGAGTCAAGGCAGAAACAGACCATACATTTCACCTTCAAGTTCAGCCTGAGAACTGGGCTACCATTGGTTGTGTTAGATGGGTCAAATATGGGATGTGACAGATTTTCCTGTATGTCTGACTGCATCTCAGAGTACTACTGAGTGCCAGAAGACTCTTCCTGCATCAAGGAAATCCAGTCTCTAAAATGGTGCCTTCCATAGAGTAGCTGCTCAATAAAACTGTCCAATAGCTCCCACCCTGTTATAGTTAGCATCTCAAATGAGAAGTGGTTTCATTGCCCTGAACTCATGTTCTGTATCTCATGATTCAGCACTAAATTAAATATTTCTGCATAACTTACTTTGTATTTTTTCCAGTTCTCTAACAGGACTTTAGGAGAAGGAAATGGCAACCCACTCCAGTATGCTTGCCTGGAGAATCCCAGGGACAGAGGAGCCTGGTGGGCTGCCATCTATGGTGTCCCACAGAGTCAGACAGGACTGAAGTGACTTAGCAGCAGCAACAGGATGTTAAAAAAATTTTAAAGTCTAAGGCTATAATTTACACTTCCTTTGTCTCTCTGAATAATGGAGGACAATGGCAAGACTCTTGAAAAACTGTGTTGGATTTTTAGTGACATCAGTGAATGCAAAGAACTGATACTTTTTGAATGATAAACCAATCAAATCCCTAAACATGACATGAGATTGGAAGAGAGAATGGGTGAATTAATGTAATTTTAAATTATTTTTTCTCTTCTTCTCAACGGGTCTCTGTAGCAAAGTACCAGTAGAATAAGTTTGTAGAGTGGTGACTGATGTTATAGGGTAAGAATTTGATGGATTTAAGTGATTATTTTACCTAGTATATGCTTATGCTGATAATTATCACCTATTTTATGTGGACAGAGCATCAATCTATCAACAGTAGGAAAACACACACTTTGCTCTTGTGTGGAGCACAACCCATGTTGCCTCCTGTGGACTTTCACACAGGAAGAAATTACCTTGTGATATTTCTAATGATATTCGTAAAATAAACCTTACTCATTAGAATATATAAAAGCTGGATTCATGCAAGTCTTTCTCTAAAGGAGAAAGGATGGGGATGAGGAAGCAGCAGCCACAGTCATCAGAAGCATTGAGTGCAGGAATAAGAGGTAAAAACCACACCAAGCAGGCCCATCTCGACAGGCTGCTAAGTACACGGAGAGCACAGCAGGACCTGGAACCCCATTTTTCTGAAAATAGACCCTAGAAACTCTTAGATTCTAACAGATGGACCCAAATATGCAAACAAGATGGAGTTCAAAAGCAAGTTTGACTCAAGCTCTAATGTGAAAATATTTTCATTTTTAGATAACGTGCCAACAATTGATGAAGAATTATGGAAATGTAGCCAATCCTTAATCTCAGCCCAGTCCCCGTCTACTTTATGAAAGAGTACGTAAACCAAGAGAGAATTGTCTAAAAGCAGCCCAGATTTCTGTGGGTTTTCCCCTTCTTCCTCCTTTATTTCTCTTTACCTTTGTTCCTCTTCTTTGGTTTTCCAGGCTCTTGTTTATCTCAAAGAATAACTATAAATGTTAGCATTGATTAATATCTTCATCAGCAGTTTTCTGGTGTGAATCCCAGATGACTTTCTCATCCTTTACTCAAGTGTTTCTTTATGGAATGTTGGATGTCAGCAAATGACCTCTGAAAGAAGTGCAATGTTCTCTTTAAAAAGGCAACATTTAAAACCCACAGTTACAGTGAAGTCATACATGCAGATATTCATTTGCCTTTCTCTCTTGGGAGAGTGGATTTTCTTCCAGAAGCAAGAGAAATGTTATGACCTGATATTTTAAGAAAGAAGTTAGAATGTTATTAATCTACTCTGCTAATATCAAATATTATCAGTCTTCCAGTTTAACTGCAGCAGAATGCATTGCTATAATTTCAAATGCATGCTTATTAACAAGAGAGATTTTCTTTTAGGTAGTATGAGTGTTTGGGCATTGGTGAAAGGAAGAGCTTGATGGAATTTTAAAATGGTGGATTCATGTCAATGTATGGCAAAATCAACATGATAATGTAAAGGAAAAAATAATTAATTTGAAAAAATAAGAAAAAAATTTAAAAAAATAAAATGGCTTGTTATTTTAAAGAAATTATGTCTGATTCATCATGTCGTCTACTTTATCATGATTTCTAATGGGAAGAAAGAAAATGAAGAACTGTTCATCATTTTGGGGGTAGTAAATTTCCAAGAGTAAATATTTAAAAGTTGTATATTATAGCAATCTGAACTTTGGGAGGGAAGTTATTTTTTTTTTTGCCAGCATCAGTTTTGGCCATTTAGACATATTGAAAGTTCATTTCGCTGGCTTGCTTATTTATATTAAAAATAACTCCCCAATTAAAATGTATTCCTTCATTGACACCAAAATAGTCCGGATTACATGTCTACCTTTTATGTTCTTAGTTCATTACGAGACTATCTCCTACCTCTACACCACGTTGTAATCACCCTGAAGTCTGAAACTAGGCATTTATAAATGCCTAGCTCACTGCTTATTCCATGCATGTTCAGTAGATATTGCTGAGTATATTCTGATTACTACTTCTTTGTTGACATTTTTACTGGTAGTGTTTTGGTAGTCTCTATAAAATGAAACTTTTAATAGTTTGTACCAGTCTCTAGAATTAAAATGGATCATGTCAAGAAGGTTACATTTTAGAAAGAAGGTGGCATTTGAAATCAGACTTGAATCAGGCAATCTAGGAGGTCAGTGTGTTTCAAAGTGCAGATCAAGATACCTTGGGTATAGTTAGTGGGACATGTCCAAAATGTTTTTAAAATAATAAAATACAACTTTTAAAAGAAATAGACTAAGAAAAGATTAAACATTTCATATTACTTCAAGGCTCTCTTTGTATCAAAGATAGATGTGTGTGTGCTTTTCCATGTGTGTGTATGTGTGTGTAATATGAAACAAGATCACAAGTTGAAATTTAGATTACTGCCCAAAAAAGCTTTAAAAAAACTAAGCTTTAGGTATTTGAATATTTCAGAATAATTCTGAGCCTTTAATTTCTTATATGTAAAGTACAGTCAATGATAACTCTTTTGAAGGTCAATTCTAGGGGCTAAGAGTACTAGTATATGTAAAGTACCTTACATAGCTCCTGATTTACACATGAGACATGCAAAATGTGTTGCCCTTCACTAAAACTAATCCATTTAAAATTTAATTGATTGGGATTTACTCACATGTACGTAGGATTGAGTCAAGATTTTAAATCCATAAAACTAATTTTCAAAATACTTTCTGATTTAAAAGATAATGATCTTAAAAAATGTACCAGCAAGGACATTGCTTAATTAATTAACTATTGATTTTTCCTTGAGATAATTTATTTTCAATTCAATGAAAGTTTTTTTTTAATTTACCAGTCCATCTAGTCAAGTAATATTTTTAAAAGCTGGAATATGTCCAAAGAAACACAACAGAAATTGTTAAGTGCTTCCAAACTTATCCAGTGAGCAACAGTTAAAGAATCTGGTGAAAGCCTATAAAAGAGACTATTTCAGATGACATTTATTTCCTATATTAAAAAGATTGTCTGATGCCAGACAAATTAAATGTGTTCTTGACAAAGGGAAGAATAAAGACCAACTTATTAGAAGTTATGGATTAATAGAGTTCAATTCAAACCAAAACTCAAAAAACAAAGACTTGAGTCTGGTCCCAAAAAACATCATGTTACATTAGAAGTGATGTTGCTCTGAGAAAGGCAAGTGTCTGTGATGGGATTTGATATCATGCAAAGTGTCTTTTTAATTTAAATACTTGGTAATTCTTGATTGACTTTCATGGGTTAAATATCCTGATACACAGTATACTCAACCTTGGTCAGCTCCATATGACATGTGCAAGTGAAATATGTTTTTCATATAAATGTATCTGTAAGCCGAGTCTTGCAGAAAATCCTGAGGAGTTTGTGAACTTTTATCTGTGAAGGGATCCAAGCATTTATCAGGTCAGTTCCCATTGTTCATTGGCATTTAACTGCTAACCCCTGGCTTTACTCTGAATTTCTTCCTTTACTTTGTCAATTACTTTTGTCTTTAGTACTTAATTAGAAAGAAAAGAAGTCTTCTCATTGGTCATTTTTAGTAACTCTACTTGGATGTAAAGTGAAAGTGAAAGTTAGTTGCACAGCCATGTCTAACTCTTGCAATCTCATTGACTGGAGCCTGCCCAGCTCCTCTGTCCCTGGAATTCTCCGGCAGAGAATACTGGAGTGGGTTGCCGTTTCCTTTTCCAGGAGATCTTACCAACCCAGGGATCGAACCTAGGTCTCCTGAATTGCAAGGAGATTCTTTACCAACTGAGCCACTAAGGAAGCCCAGATGTAAGCTTTGGTGCAAATGTAGACAAGGTTGGGAAAGTGATATGAGCACAGCAATTCTATAAGGAAGAATGAAAAGTGAAAGTGAAGTCACTCAGTCACTCAACTCTTTGCAACCCCATGGACTGTAGCCTACCAGGCTCCCAACAGTACTGGAGTGGGTTGCCATTGCTTTCTCCAGGTAATAAGGAAGAATACTGGGAGGCAAATTGATGATAGCTGGAAGGAAAGAGAAGACTCTATAAAAACATAATGAAGAAGCCGATCAAGAAAGGGAGACCTCCAGGGTAGGAGTTTATTTCTGTAGCCTTTGAAAGGGCTTTGGGTGGCTTTAGATCTTGTTGGGAAAACAAATAAAGGATATCCTAGTTCATAATGTAGTCTTAGTAGCTGAAAATGACTCTCCCATCTGAAAGAGCTTATAGATGAGAAATCTGAGGTGTATTATATGTGAACTGATTTGCCTAATTAATATAGAGCTAAGATCAGAATCTATTTTTGACTTTGAACCCTGTGTTCTATTAATAATGCTAGTCTTAATAAATTGTTGTTGTTCAATTGCTAAGTCTGTCCTTATCGACCCCATGGACTGTAGGATGCCAGGCTTCCCTGTCTTACACTATCTCCCGTAGATTACTTAGACTCATGTCCACTGAGTCAGTGATGCCATCCAATGATCCCATCCTCTTCTTCCCCTTGGCCTCAATCTTTCCTTAATGGATTACTGCCCTGAAACATTTTCTGTGAGTCAGATGGCCTCAGGCAGCTGAAGCTTTTCTCTGAGGTGTTATAGCCATGGATTGTAATTAAGTCTAGAATATTCCATCTCCCACTATGGGCAGTAATGGAGAGTAGCTTTGTCAGAATGGACCGTATTGCTGAATGAGGCCCAAGAGATCTCATTCAGAAATTGTCAGATGTTATTTTAAAAGTAAATTAACCATACTTATGTAGTAACAGCTTAATATATAAAACCAGAAAGATAATCCAGGGATCTAGACACTGCCTGCCCTTGACTCTCATAATCACTAGGTTCCCAAGAAGCATCATAAAAAAAAATTAAAAAACTAGTTGATTACCTTTCTTTTATGACCAGAATTTCTTGGAATGTAGAGAAGAGAGGAAATTATTTTAGGACATCCTGGGAGGAAAATTTACTCTCTCAAGTATGGCAGAAATAGCCTTTTACAATGAATTGCAGTGAGCATGCCTCCACAGGAGTCATGAGGAAATTGGCTTCTATACTACCCCAAACAGACAGTTATATGTATTAATCAGTTTGAGTACAATTGACCAACCATTTCTAGTATCTTTCCTATAAAAAAAGGTCTATGAAAATAAACGTATCCCCCTAAATATACAATTGTTACTGCTGACCTAAAATAATTTTGCGCAGGTGCATTGTAGCATCTGCAGCAATGGCTTTTTCCAGGGAATTCTGCAAAAGAGCAACAGGTTTGGACAAGCCATCCTATAATTTCCTTGGACAGCATTTCCAAAGAGGCTGGTTTTCCTTTCATGGATTATCTGAAAATCAGTTGGAGCCTCCCAGAGCCTTCTCAGAATAAACTTCAGTGATTTTTGGATAAGGGAAATGGAGGGACCAAGATCAATCAATCACAGTTTACATAGTGATGGCTCTGAGAATTTAGTCCCAAGGCCAGGTTTAGTGGTTACTGATGTTTTTAATGATTGAATTGCCCGTGAGCTCATGTCTTATAATTTCCCGAGACCTGAGACTCCCTCACAGTGATAGCATATATAGAGCCCGTTTCAATGCTTTTTCCGCCCTGAATCCGTGACTGGATGTTTAACGGCATTTACTGTTTCCTTATCTGAAGACTCCTCTGGCTCGGTCCCACTTACCAACTTAGCACAAGGAGGTAACTCCCCCTCAGGAAGGAAGGAAGTCTGTGTGCCAGTCGTGCCGATGACCAGCACGTCTCTCTTGAGGTCGATGGAGCACTGATGCCTCCTGAGCATATCCAGCCCGAGCAGCATGTCCATGGGCTGTTCCTCCAGTATAGAGAAGGAGCACTGTAAGAAGTCACCTTCGATCTGAACCTGCGCCAGGTGGACTCGGCCGAGGATTCGCTGCGTGCCCACGCCTTTTGCGACCCCGGCCCACCGCCGGTCCACCAGCCGTATGATGTTGCATCTCTCGGCACAGACTTGGCTCATGATGGTCATCTGCGCCCCCGAGTCGACGAAGGCCTTCAGGGGATGCCCGTTGACTCTGCAGTTGATATAGAGCATGGCCACCTGGCCGAAGCTCTCTGGCGCCTCTTCCATGGCGATGCTCATGTTCTCCTCGATGTTCTGCTGCCGGATCTCCTCCTCGATCTTGGCCTGGGCCTCCAGGTCGAACGGGTCAGCCGAGAAGAGGCGCAGCCGCTCTTGCTCTCTCAGCGCCCTCTCCCTTTGCTGCTCCATCAGGACCCGGGAGAAGCTCTCCAGGTTTCCGCTGAGCAGCGCTTCGGCCAGGGCGGGGTTGCGCTCCTTCAGCAGGGACAGGTCGTGCGGGCTAGACAGCAGCATGCTGCGGACCAGGGCCGGGCTGTCCAGCCCCTGACCCGGGCCCGCCTTCTCCCCAGAGCTGCGGCGGCTGGAGTGCTGGGCCGACTGGGCGCGCTGGTGCAGCCGCGAGCCGGACGTCCCCGGCAGGGTGAGCCCCGCCGGCTCCACGCTGGAGAGGCTGGCCGTCCGGCCTGGGGAGCGCGGCCGCGCAGCCTCCTTCTGCAGTAAAATGACCATGTCGCCATCCTTGAGGCCGTAGGAGCCCAGGCAGCAGTGGTCGTCGACGAGGAGCTGCTCCATGTGGACTATCTGGGTCTCCTCGGCGGGGATGCCAGACTCCAGCTCGCAGAGCACACGGAAGTTGTGAAGCTCAAAGTCGGGGCTGACCTGCAAGGAGAAGGTGGCCTCGGAGAGGTCCCTGCGCACGCAGTAGACCGTGAGCAGCATGGCGCGGGCCCGGGAGGGCCAGATGGACAGAGGGCATCGGGTGGCTCGCTGGCTTGACTGCAGCTGGTCTCCGTGGACGGTTGGGCTGCTTCTGGTGACGTGGTGTCTTGTTCATTCACCGCCCTAGGAGATGCAGCCGCTCACCCGGTCTGGGGGCCACCTGCCAGCCTCAGTGCCTGCTGCTCAGCTGCATGGAACCTTGCGGGGCATTTGTGTTCCAAAGCCCATTTGTCTGTGCTGCTGGGAACTTAGACAGCTTGTTCCCATAGAAACAGTCACGCCAGTCCATTTGGTTCTAAGGCTAGTCCTTCAAAGCCTGTTTGACCTGCGGCCTGAAAAAGATTGTTTCAGCTTTCCCTAAACAACTTGTTAGCATTCTGTTCATTTGAGAATTGTATTCTATGTACTTTTACTTACCACCCAAACAATGAGTGCTTGTTTCCTACATGGCAAGTATCAGGCTACATGGTTGGTATAACGATAGATGGGACACGGTGCCTTCCCTTGAGGAGCTCATATGCTAGGGGTAGATTGATGGGAAATGAGTAATCACAGTCCTGGAGGTCAATACTTTCAGACGTGTTCAGCATACTGAGGGATTCAACGGAACAGAAGATGTCTCTAAAGAGGGGGAAAGAACTTCTCTGGTGGCTCAGACAGTAAAGCGCCTGCCTATAATGCAGACACCTGGGTTCGATCCCTGGGTCAGGAAGATCCCCTGCAGAAGGAAATGGCAACCCACTCCAGTATTCTTGCCTGGAGAATCCCATGGATGGAGGAGCCTGGTGGGCTACAGCCCATGTGGTTGCAAAGAGTCAGACACAACTGAGCGATTTATGTTTCGTCCTTCCTTCCTTCCTTTCTTTCTTTCTGTAGGAAAAGGCAAGGTAAATGCTACACTGCCTCCCTCTCTGACCACTCCAGGCCGGGCTCAAGACTCAAAGGCAGGGGTAACGGGGTCCGTCAAGGCAATGAAGATCGGGTAGGAAGCCTTGAGTGCCAGTTGCTCTTCTTTGTGCCCACTGCAGAGAGGTCTTCTGAGCTTGGTCTTCCCAAGCGTACTTTTTTATGAACCAAAAGATAATTGACTTCTTCTGCCTCATCTCCTCTCCTTGTTTAAAGCCTTATCAGATGACCTGCATTGTTACTTAGAGAAAGACGTTGCATCAGTCTGAAGAATCTGGAGAGGGGTTCTGTTTCTCATACATTTGTCTCAGATGGAAGACTATAGCTACGCTCATTGCTCTAATTATCCTAAGGTTTCAGGCTCATATTCATTTACACTGAGAATGTTGGCTGAATGCCTACTGTGTGTGGAGAATGTGCGAAGCTTTGAGAGTGCACATAAATAATGTTAAATACAAGCTGTGTTGTTAAAGGAACTCAGTCTAAAATAGAGGACATACACCCATTTACGTACCTATTGGGTGTTAAAAATACCACAGAATCTGGCAGAACATGAGAGGAATTAGTAGTATCTGTAGAACAGATGAAGAATATGGATAGGACTATTGGGCATGGAAGGCTTCCTGAAAGAGCTGGGTTTATGACAGTGACAAGTTGGTCATGTGGGAGTAGGCTAGCAGGGAGAACAAGGCCAAGAAGGCTGCCTGACTGAAGAGCCTTTACCTGGAAAGGCAGCACCTCGTGACAAAGAGGACTTCACAAAATTTTAGGGGAAAAAAACTAGCATCATAATCTTCTTGTAGAAAATCATGAATTATTTAGAATTATCTTTTACTCTTAATGGAGACGGATGGCCCTTTGGCCTAATAATAATAAGTTAATAAATGTCTTCTGTGGTTCTTAGTGTCCAGATAAGCCCATCAGAGATCAGTAATGGTTTCTCCTGAGTTTGGGAACAACTGTAATGAAGATCCCCTAGAGAAGGGATAGGCTACCCACCCCAGCATTCCTGGTTTTTCCTGGTGGCTCAGAAGGCAAAGAATCTCCCTACAAAGTGGGGGACCTGGTTTCAGCCCCTGGGTTGGGAAGATCTCCTGGAGGAGGGCATGACACCCACTCCAGTCTTCTTGCCTGGAGAATCCCCATGGACAGAGGAGCCTGGCAGGCTACAGTCCATGGGGTTGCAAAGAGTCAGACACGACTGAACGACTAAGTACACACATAAGGTGAGAAATGTTCATATGCAAATTACTCTGCTAAGGAGCAGGTGAGACGTCAGTAGGGCGCACATTCCATATTCCTTTCCCCCTACCCAACCAGCTTTGAACCGCGCTTCTTAATATATTGATAAGTCATGAAGGTAATACTAGGGCTTTTGTTTTTTTAAGCAGTGAATAAAATTATTTTTGCAGAATAAGTCTTTTTTTCTTTTTAAGCAAAGCAAGTATTCAGAATTCACATCAAAAGCAGCCAGCATCATTTTTCATGTTACCCTGCCTTGATACTGGATGTCATTAAATTTTATGTAGTATCTTTTATTATCTTGTAATTCTTTACTTTTGGTGGCAGTTTGAATTTATGTGCTTTTCTACCTTTTACTGAGAACACACAGTGGAAAACAAAGAGACTCAAGGTCTGGCCAATTAACTTCATTCTGTAGATCACAGGATGTCAGGATTGGCAGGGAGCCTTCAGATTCTGTGGTCCAGTCATTCAGATCTTAAACCTCGGTTGCCAAATAGTCTGGAATCTGAAAAGATAAATACAGCCTCCTGTTTAGTACTTCAGCTTATATCTACTTTTTGTTTTTTCATTTTACTCAGTATTACTTGTGATTCAAATACTACATGTAATTTTCTTACCTCAAAATTTTAATTGAAAACCTCTTTTAATTATATAATAAACTGGGTAATCATCTGAAATAGATAAAAATACTCGTAAATGTAAAATATTTTTAAATCTATTATCCTTATTGCACAGATCACTTGGAAACGGGAGCTCTGAATTATCTAGGTATGCTTATCTGGGTACCTGAAGGTTACTGCAACTTTTCTTTAGGAGATTTTGTGAAGTATAGTCCCTTACTTTCCTTCCCTGGTAAGTACAATGTAGGAACATAATTGAATCTTTCTTTGATAAGTGAGACTCCTGCAAGGTCTCAGGGCTATCACTCAGAAAATCAATTCTCATTGTATAGCCTAAATACCCATAAAATAGAAAAGATGACACTCATTTCATACTGGCCAGTAAATAACCCCAAAATTATTTTTTGAAGTAAATCCATAATAGTACCTTTTGTAATTTGCCTCTTTTTAAAAGCATAATGCAGCAAAAATCCAGATGATTAATGGTTCCACTTAGTACAGTGAGTTGATTTTTAAAGTACCATCTCTTGCTTTTCAGAGCAAAATAAATGTCTTCTATCTGAAACAATAACACAGCAACATGAGTGTCATTAAGTAGTACATGAAATAATTAAGCTTTGTTAAACAAATATATTAGCTTGCTATATTTTGTTTCCTTTAAATATATGCCTGGTGTTACTTTAAAAATACAGTGTAACTGAGACTTATTAAAACAGTTATATCATCACTTGAGATTTTCAATGCCATTTAAGGGAAGATACAGAATTTTTAAAGCTGTATTCATAGGCTGAGCAACTGAGTTTCCCACTGTTTTCATAGGTTAAACAATGAATTTTCTCATTTTCCTGTTTGCAATACAATATTGTGCCAGAACTGTCAGTAATGAATAACATTGATTTCTTCAGGAAGCTAATCATTTAATAGATACATTAAAATGCTGCTCTGATGGAAGTTCAAGCTTTTATTAGTTTGTTTGGAGGTTTTCCCTAATAAAAAGGCTTAGTGTTGCCTATTTATGAAACCTAAAGATCACAAGACCTCTTAAATATATAAACAGATAGATAATTGAAGAAACTCTGAGAAGTTAGTACATTTAAACCTGCTTGGGCCTCAGCTAGTGTTTTTTCTTTATTGTAAGAAAAATGAAGAGTGTGAACAGAAGACCTGCACACACATGTGCACACACGGTACACACACGTGTGCATGCTTGGGGAGAGAGGGCAAGTGTCCACTCAGAACATGTTTCCAGTTATCTTGAGAATGCAGTGAAGATGATGTCACTTTCCAACAGGGAATGCTTTATCAGGCTTTTATTACTTTATTTTATAGCACAACATTTTAACATTTTATCATATAAAGAGATGCATTTTAAAGTATATACTGTGTATTGAAGGTAACATAATCTCTTGTTGACTTTTAGTGTTTTCAATACATATACATTCCAAGTCTCTATATACATGTGTATATTTTCATTTTTAAGAAAATTTGTAGTTTATGGTTTCTTTCAATGTGTTAAAAGATATTCTGATCTATGGTATGCCCACCTTGTTTAGTGAAGGTTTGAAGATTACTTATATTTTGTGATTGTTTATAGATTAAATAAAGTTAGTGTAATAAATTAAAAACAGGATGAAAACAATTTATTAATGTAACTTTGTGCATTGATAGTTACTTGTCTTGGGACTTCCCAGGTGGCCCAGTGGTAAAGAATCTGTCTGCCAATGCAGGAGATGTGGGTTCCATCCCTGGGTTGAGAATATCCCCTAGAGAAGAACATGGCAACCCACTCCAATATTCTTGCCTGGAAAATTCCATGGACAGGGGAGCCTGATGGGCTACAATTCATGGTGCTGCAAAGAGTCAGACACAACTGAACATACACACTTACTTTTCTTAAATTTCATTGTACCTTAGACAAGGAATATTTTTATTTTCCTGTTTCTGCTGTGAGAATAATCATGTAAAACATGTAAAAAATATAACAGTAATGACAAATAAGGTCTTATGTTTTGAATTCAGCTGTGATTGAGGAAAATTATTCAAACCATTTTTATTGTTTATTCTTTTACAGTAACTTGTAATCAACTCATCTCAAAAACTATGCCATTGTAGTTTAGAAATACCAGTGGGATCTATTTATAAGTTCAAATACACTTCAATAGTTGTAATTTAGTTGTGATTTCTATACTTTCCTATTTTGTCCTTCCTGTACAGTTAGTCCTAATTGGAAACCATGAAAGTGTCTTGACTCAGTCCAATTAGTTACAAAAAACATGTGTTTAGAGAGATGCAGATTTATTTAGTTAGTTTTCTGCCATTTGAAGATGAGCTCAGAAACATGTTAATAATTTCTCATAGTAAATATTTAATGACTACACCCTATGAGCACGTCAGTGGACTTGGGGCTTTGAGGACAAAGATGAATAAGACTCACTTTTCTCCAAAGAACAAGGTAGCTAGTAGGCCTTGTTCATAAGGCTAGTAGGCGTTAGTGCATAAGACTCATGCACTTTGGATCATTTTGTATAACATAATGTAGTAGAAGTTGTAAGAGATGTGTGAATAAAATGCTGTGCTTGCTCAGAGAAGACAAAGGTTACTTGTTTGGGTGAGGGGTACAAGGATTGAGTAGGAATATGTAGAAGCTCACTGGTGAAATTGCTCCTGAACTCAGCTTTAAATATGACTTGGTCACAATCATAGTTAAATTTTACCCAGCTGACTTTGGAGGAATAATGCTTTGCTCAATGTGTCGTAGCATGAAAGTCAAAAGAAAGTGAAGTCACTCAGTCATGTCCGACTTTTTGCGACCCCATGGACTGTAGCCTATGAGGCTCCTCCATCCATGGAATTTTCCAGGCAAGAATACTGGAGTAGGTTGCCCTTTCCTTCTCCAGAGGTATCATAGCATACAACTTGACTTTTTTCTCCTCTAACACACATGCATTTTGCTGTTCATCGTTTCCCCTTGTAGATGATATTAATGGAAGGATACAGTAGGATGTTAGGACCGGTGCAGGGAAGGAATAATAGTCTAGCTTTCTTCCCAACCCTAGCATTCACACAAGCACCCACACAAACAAGCAGAATGAATGTCCATGTTTGTTTCTGTATAGAGCCTGGCTGGTTGAGCTAACAGTCAGTCTTTATCATGAGGAAAAGCCAATGCAGTTCCTGGGTTGACATCTGCATAGATCCTCTTCTTCTGCTTTAGAGTTAGTGAAGATTCCTTCAATATTTTGACATTGTGTTGCCTGTCAGTCTTAGTTTATGGTACTCTCTAGCCTACAGAGATATTTCGTTAGGAAATGTGTAGCAGCTGCATTAGGAACTTCCAAATGTCTTTGTAAGTGCTTTTAATGTGGATGCGTATCATTAGTTAATATTATAGTTTAATGTTTTTAAATGTCTTGATGCTATACACATACGTGGATAATATAGTGTAAACTGTTCTAAAAGTAACCAGTTTCTGCACTTTCCACATATATTCACTCTGACGCATGAAACATCTAACTCCCCGGTACATGCATGTAGTCCCGGTAGGAAAGATCTGAAGATGCCTCCAGTCAACAACCATGCCACCCCAAAAGCTAGCTATGTACAGGCCACCTCATTTATCATGATCTTTTGGACCAGATTGCCTGGATACATGTTTCCTGTTAGGACAGAGTATACTTCTGGTAAAGATCTCAAATAAATAAAGAAGCCCATTGTGCCACAACAACAGGGCCGTTTGGATATTTTATGAATTATATGCTTGATAGGTTTCCACAACTGTCTTAGACAAAATTTCTAGGTTGTTGTTTATGTAGCTTTCTCTGTTCTAAACAGCAGCTGAGTTAATTGATCACCATGGTAATTAACACGGCTGAAGCCCATCTGTCTATAGAATTTAATTGTATTCCAACCATGAAAATGAGAAAGCCTGATAAACAAAAGCTTCAATTTCAAAAAAAAAAAAGGGGGGGGAAATAAAAGAGAAATCAGCTCACCTATTTTTCCTAGATAAATTTAGCAGTTTAGCTACAAAGAGACTTCTTCCTTAGGCCATCTAAATGATGACAGGCTCAGAGAATTTCCCTCCTTATTCTCAGAATGGTTTGGAGGTGTTACTGTCCCCCTGGGCTCTTTCTCTGTTTTGAGAGACATGAAGCTCCCAGCCCTGTCCTCTATTCCATTGTCATTTCCACTCCACTTAGGAATCTTCTGTTTTGCTCAGCTCATAACATGTGTTTAACTGCTGATATGCTTTTGTTTACTCATATATTGGTAAAGTATTTCAGTGCTGCTTATTCCCAGAGCATGAATAGTCTCTCTTTGGGACCCTCCAAAGGACATGAACTGATCGGGAAACCATGTACCCTGGCTTTCAAAATAAGAGACCCAATTTCAGATGCTAAAGGGAAAGAAGATCAGACCATTGATTTTTCTTTTTCTTTACAAACCGTACATGAAATGAAACAGAAAGGTCTGTGGCAACCCTAACTAAATTGTTTTTCAGGCTTATTTTTCGGTATTTCCTTATTTTTCTTCAAAACAACTTAAATTACTATTAACCTTGAACAAAGACATGATTTGATTTCATGTTCTTACTGTAGTGTGTTTCTTACTGGAATGTAGAATTGTGGTGGGCCCTTCATGCCTGTGGCTAAGAGACACTAGACCAAATGTTCCAAGGATAACTCATAAATTACTGCTTATACAACATGAAATATTCTGACATTAGATTGACATCAAAAAGTGGATCCCCACTGAAATCACGCTTGCTGATATTAAAGTTGAACTCTCAGATTATGTCTTTGTATAAAAATTTAAATCGAGGATCATAAAATCCTGAATTTGCAGTAAATCAGCCTGAATAAAAAAGCAATGACAATTTCAGGTAGGAGGTATACTTTGTGTTTGTTGGGATGGATATGTAGCCAATTTATCTAGGAGTTAGCATCAGGTCTCTATGTTCTTTATAATGGTCTTAAGTAGATCATTTCTTTATGGTATTGAATTTTTCATCTAGAATATCTGAGATCAGCCTACATATAAGATACCTCAATAAAATAAAAAGAATTTATCTTATAATAAAATAGGCTCTCGGTGAATCACTTCTTACAAATAAGGCTGCAAGCTCTTTTCTTTGAAAATATCAACTCATTCTGCCTCTGTGACCAAAAAACATCAAAACACAAGCATCTGAGAAAAACTAGCATCAAAGATTTAATCAAGTTGTGTTATTCTATCCTTTTATAAAACAACAGTATTCTGTATCTCGGTTAGTAGACAAACAGTCACACACACACACACACGCTCACAAACTGGGTTGGATACACAATAAGATAGAAAGCCTGGTATGACCTTGAAGTAAAGAAAGCAGGGCTTATGCTCATTGTGTTTGTCACATTCTCTGAATGTCCTTGGACAAAGCATCTATTTCTCTGAGCCTCATCCTCTTATATAAAATGGGGATGATGGCAATGATCTCTTTTCCATAGGATTTTGATATGGGCTTAATGAATAATTTGAATTTGTCCTGTAAATAGAGAAACACTGTACCAAAGTTATCTTTCCCTCAATGAGTAGAAGCCATAATTAACAACCCAGAAAAGTCAAGGAGAATGGAATTTATATATCCTGTAGATGATATGCAGATTAATTTTAACTGCTAATTGACTCGAACTGGGTGCTGTTGTGCTTTTAGAACCATCCCTACTCTCTTCAACTTGCACTTTAGGCTTCCCAGGGTAGTAGAGTCTGTCACTAGCCTGTTTAAAAATCCCAAGAAGTAACCTTTAAGAGTTGAAAGGTTGGCATAGGTTAGGAGCAAAACAGGAAGGCAAGAATACATAGGAAGGCGAGAACACAAAGAAAGCCTCGTCTTAAGAGAGATTGCAGAGAATCACGTATGTGATGCCGCTTCATGAGCTGAGACCAACCTCTCCTAAGACAGCGGTCAGCAGGTAGAGGTCAGGAGAAGACAATGTGACAGCCACAACCACTGAGTTGGGAGCAACTGGAACACAACTCTGCCTGTCCTAGTTTTCCCATCTCCTCTACTGACTTTGGGGGCAAAAATCCAAAGGACACTTGAAAGCCACTCTAGAGATTCCATGTGGGAAGTGACAGACAGATGATGAAGATGGAGTCAAGAGGAAAAAGGGGGATGAGGAGGGAAGATTCTGAAAGTCTTTGTCTTTGCTGCCCAGTGGCTGGGAAAGTTTATCAGTGCTTTAGAAAGAAGCGAGTTTGGTCCCTGGGTTGGGAAGATCCCCTGGAGGAAGACACAGCAACCCATCCCAGTATTCTTGCCTGGAGAATCCCTTGGACAGAGGAGACTGGCAGAGTTACAGTCCATAGGATCACAAAGATTCGGACACAACTGAAACAACTTAGCATGCGTGCACACACTGGTGAATACAAGCAATGACTTTGTGATGCTTGTCCTTTTGAACATACTGCTGCTGCTCCAGCTCATCTCCCTGAGCCCGAGCCTATGTTCCTGAAAATGCTCACAGCTTCCCATTTCCAGAGCCCTTATGTCTTGGTTTCTATACTTCTGGGAAGGTTGCTCAGAATTCCTCAGCCTGGAAGTACTGGGGCTTTAAGATCTCCAGGAACAGCTCTCAAGCAGGAAAACATGGGGTTTGGTGGATGAATGCCCCAGATTCCCCATCTCTCCGTGGGCTCTGAAGTATGTTCCTCAAGTTTCCTCAGTGGGTTTGAACTGCACTGGCCCATGGCCGTGACGTGTTCACTAGGTCCCCCTCTTTGTCCGAGTGTAACCACTTCTCACTTGTGCCTCCCGGAATACCCTCCCAGATAGACTGTATGCACCTGGGACCTAGTCTGAGTGTTAAAGTCCAAGGAGAAACAGCCGTCAATGAGTTTGAGCTGAGGGGTTGGCGGTGGTTACATATTTATTGGTTGCATTCTGAGTGGTTTTATTTCAGTCATTTCTTCTGGATTCTCAAAAAATCTAAGTGCATTTTACAAAATTATAAACACCATGAATTTACACCTTACATCATCAGATTAAAATCTTGCTGCCTGGATCTGGATTCAATGTGGATGTGGAGATTTTACTATTTCTACATATTCTGTAATGGTGTTATCAATTGTTGCTCTAAATTGGCTGATTCAGATTCAGAAGTGCTCTGTCAGTTAAGCTCACAGTTTTATGTATTTGTTAATTACAATATATAATAAAATGTAAGTCTTAAGGGCATGCACTGCCCATATACTGAGATTCAGTTCCCTACTTTGAGGCTTTTACTTCTGTGCATAAATTTATTTATATTTTAAATAAGAGTCTTAGTGTTGATATCTTGTTGACTCCTGAGAAGCACACCTAGCATTGGTTTGCAGGCTTAGTTTTAAGCATCAATCACATTATGATACTCGACTAAGGATGTGTTCCATATTCTGCTTGCAAATCCTTGAGATCAGCTCTTCAGTAGAGATTATACAGATTTGACACTTATGTGTGCAAATTGGTAATTTGTATGCACATTTTTGACAGAGGTCTTCTGTGTATTTCTCATTGTTTTGACAATATTAGCAAACATGAGAGACACTGATTAAGTATCAGTTATTTGTATGCAATTCAGGAGACTTTCTATGGTTCTTTGAAGAAAATTCATATTCTCTGACCAATTTGTTCTACATTTGAAATATGGATACAATAGCAGCATGATAGGTAATGAATAAAAGCGTTGCTTCTTTTGTGTTTGTATTATATTATCATGTTCAAGTGTATTCTTAAAACATATACTTGAAAATATTCTTTTAATTTAGCTATCTTGTCATCCAATTTTATAGCCCAAGATGAAAGCTCCCTGACACTAAATGCCAAATTATGTATTTTGTGAAACATTTTGTTCACAAGAATCACAGTGGAAAGTATCTTCAGTCAAGTGATTTTTATTCCTCATAGCCTTAGTTAATATTATAGTATCACAAATGTGTTCAAGTTTATGAGGTTGTCAAAAGCAAAGATGTTGAGGGTACATTTGAGAGAATATTAACATTGTCACAAGTCTGTACAATCTATTTTTCTTAGGTTAGCAATATTTGCATAAAACACAGCCAGTGTGGTAATTTCACTCTGAACATGATTTTTAGATGTAATAGGAAAATCATTTCTAAGAGAATTTCTGCAGTAAATGTATAAATTGTAATAGGCATTTAGCCAACATATAAAATTCCATTTGAATGTCCATGGTAGCTATACTCATTCTTTGAAAAAGAAATGCTGAGCATCTGTTTAGCATATCTCAAGATCATTTTACGTGATCTCTGGTCTATGGATACATAATGTGTTTCAAGGAAAAGATAGGTAACATTTCTTAACAGTGAATTGTCTTTGCATAATATTAAGACTAGACATTAGGAGAAATTGTGAAATTTACCAAGAATGAATCAGTAGTGTGCTTTTATGTTTAAAAAAAAAAAAGCAGAACTAGTGATTAAAGAATAGTTAGTGTCATCTTTTTCCCTTGTACTCAAATTCAACACTTCTTAAATATTACCCAAGAGGTAAGAGCATTTCTAGAATGATTATATATCTATCTTAGGTGACTTGAGTGAGATGAAAGAAACTTTGCCTTAACTGAAAAAGGGTGATTGAATATGTTGAGATGAAGATGCTTGAATGATTGAATATGTTGAGATGAAGAGCTTCGTAAAAGTACAGGATTCTGTTTGAAATGCACCAGAGCAAAGAAGTTTGTAGTTCAGAAAGATGTAAATAAAACACTGCTCCAAAGAAATTTTTGTTGCTTACTTGCAACTGTTATTTACTTGAGATTTCGGTATTTAACTCTACTTTATTCCAGAAAATATTCAAGAGCATAGCTGCGGCAGGTTTTTAATTATATACAAAGCTATGCCAAGCGGAGCACTTCACCCTGGTGAACACCCCAGAGTGGCTGGGGCCGCTTTATTCCGCGAGCTGCTGCAGTGTGCTCTGGTTGCTAAATCAATGGTTTCATTTATTTACTTACGTGTCATTCGTTTGGGCAATAGTTGTTCCATAGTTTTCATTTTTGACTAACTGGAAAAACAAACAAATAAACCCTTGAAGAAATAGAACCAGTTTTTACATTCTTATATAGTTATTACCCAAATAGTGTTGAATAGTATACAGGAAACTTTAACAACAAAAAATGGCCTGTAAATTTAGTATGTGTGTGTACAGACCTAAATTTACCCAAATACTTGATAAGGTTCAGATTTATACACTAAATTTTAGCTTAACATTATAAAAACAAAAACCTAGATAAAATGTTGTTTCACATTTTTAAAAACCTTAAGGTCGTATTTTTCCATCTGTTTTGAAAATTGACTTAGGAAATTGGAGGGATAAGATCTATTTCATTCTTAGTGCTATAGAAAGTATATGTTATTATAATATCAGACTCTAAATAATAATTATGAGAGTGTTTCTATAAGCAGTCCTGTTTGTTCAGTCTATTCGCAGAAGCTACATAAATTAATGCAGTTGTCTCTCTCAGCTGTCGAGTCCAGCTATCAATTTTGGACATGGGATCCATTAAGTTAGAACTTGAAAGAAAAATACAAAGAACAGTAGTATGTCAGTTGAATCTGATTTAGAGTGGCTATTTTAAGGAAGCAAACTGGAGATGACTGTAACTTTATATATGTCTATTATTAGCTGAAATTTTTTCTTTAGTAAGTGGTTGAAGTCTGTTATATTTCTGTTCAAAGCAGTCTTCTTTCATTAACAGATTGCTGGTCTTTGTGCATTACATTCTGTTTTTGTTCCTTGCTATACTCACTGGGGAAGAAAATAAGAAAGAATGGTCCTCCTTGTATCAGAGCCCTGATGGGGATCCTCAGAACTTGTGCAATCAGGAGTTTTTAGAATCTGTTGAATGAGCTACTCATAAACATAGTCATTAATACCTTTTCCACTCACACTGTGAGCATACCCTTTCCAACACTGTTCATCTCAGCAGCCCTCCTCCACCTTGACTCTTAAAAGTTTCCCTCTGTATAGATATTAAATAGCTATTTGCAGAATAATCTGTGTAATAACTGTCCCAAAACTCAGCAGCTTACAACAAAAATTATTTATTTTCATTCGTGTGTCTGGGGTCAGATGGATCTTTTTTTATTTTTTTAAATATGTTTATTTATTTATTTATTTATTTTCTTTACATTATTGTGTTGATTTTGCCATACATTGACATGAATCTGCATAGGTATAAATGTGTTCCCCTTACAGAACCCCCCACCCACCTCCCTCCCGATTCCATCCCTCTGGGTCGTCCCGTTGCACCAGCCCTGAGCACCCTGTATCATGCATCAAACCTGGGCTGGCGATTCATTTCACATATGATAATTTACATGTTTCAATGTTGTTCTCCCATATCATCCCACCCTTGCCCTCTCCTATAAAGTCCAGAAGACTGTTCTATACATCTGCGTCTCTTTTGCTGTCTCGCATACAGGGTTATTGTTACTATCTTTCTAAATTCCATATATATGCTTTAGTATACTGTATCATTGTTTTTCCTTCTGGCTTACTTCACTCTGTATAATAGGCTCCAGTTTCATCCACCTCAGTAGAACTGATTCAAATGCATTCTTTTTAATAGCTGAGTAATAGTCCACTGTGTATATGTACCACATCTTTCTTATCCATTTGTCTGCTGGATTTTGACATATGTAGACTAAGTTTGTATGGTGTTTACCCCCTAAGTTCTGGTTGGGTCTACATCTGTCTCTCAGCCTTGGTAGCCTAACAGGCTACCCAGTACATGTGTTTCTTAGCGAAGTAGCAAAAGCAGAGATGGCTGAATAGAAACAAAGTCAAAAGTGAAAGTTAAGTCGTGTCCAGTAGCTGCCTCAATCCATGGAATTTTCCAGGCAAGAATACTGGAGTGGGTTGCCATTTCCTTCTCCAGGGGATCTTATCCCCCCCCCCCCCCGCCCCCAGGGATTGAACCCAGGTCTCCTGCATTGCAGACAGAGGCTTTTACCATATGAGCCATGAGGGAAGCCCCCAAATAGAAACAAAGGATTACTCCTAAGGCCTAGGCTCAGAATCAGCACACCAGCATGTCTTCCTGAATTCTAACATCTCAGTCAAGTCATATTCCCAAGTGCAGTATAAATGGGACAGTAGAATGAAGTGGTTGACTCAAGAGTAGGGATCCTCAACCAGGTGGTCCTCAACCTGTTAGGAAGCAGACCACACAGCAGGAAGTAAGTGGCAGGCTAGTGAGTGAAGGTTCATCAACTGCTTCCATTGCTCACATTATCCCCTGAGCCACCCCTCACCCTCCAGTTCCATCTGTGGAAGAATTGTCTTCCATGAAACCAATCCCTGGTGCCAAAAGGTTGGGACTGTTGCAGAATACTCCAGCTAATTTAGACTAGTGATTGTATAAGTCAAGCTTCAGATAATCAATCTATTTTTAGGTTTCCCTGGACCAGTGCAGCTCAAATGTGATCCATGGACCTGCTACCATTCCAGGAACCCTTTGTTCATAGTCTACACTTGGTGTAGATTAACTATGGCTCTGAGTGCATTGTTTAATTTGGTAAAATTGTTTTTTTAAATAGCAAGACATTTTTGACAAAGAAAGCAGTATGTTGATTTTCAACCCAGTTCAGGCTCCTCATCACATGGTAGACAAATACTTTAAATGGCCTTGCCTTGAGCTTGTTTAGAAAAATGAATCCCTTAATCTAAGATTTTGATTCTTTCACTAATTATGGATCCAGAACTGAAGGTAAAACATAATGCATTCAACACTTATATATTGGCATTGATGTTCATATATTTTTAAAAGTATTCCACTAATTTCCATTAATAGTACAAATGTGTGCATGAAATAATATAATATTAGGATAGATATGAAACTTGACAGTTTCATATGTAAAGTCATAAGAAAAAGCGAGTTTAAAATATGACGATATCCTAAGCTCCATACTCTTAAAATATAGTCATTTTTCTAGATCTAAATTGAAAAATATGTTTTCAATTGCCTTTTCAACATATGCTAGAAACATTTATTGTGTTTCCTGGTTTTGTTTAAGGTACCTATCAGAATACAGCTGTGAAATAATAAAATGTTAAGTGAAAGTCACTCAGTCATGTCTGACTCTATGAGACCCCATGGACTATATAGTCCATGGAATTCTCCAGGCCAGAGCCACTCCCTTCTCCAAAGAATCTCCCCAACCTGGGATTGAACCCAGGTCTCCCACATTGCGGCAGATTCTTTACTTATATGCTTTGTCATAGATATTATCTCATTCATATTATTGAAATATTTTTCCATTTTTAATTTTAATTTAGGAGCTATCAATAAATAAGTTTTAATAGCTTTGGAGATTGAATTGATAAAGTAAGTTCATACTTTATGAGGTTTATATTTTCAATGTTATGTTAACAGTCACAGTTATCTCAGACTCATTAGGAAAAAAAATTAATGAAATAGCTCTGTGGCCTAACATTCCTAGAAATTATGTCAAGAAAAGCCAGATTTAAAATATTAAGTGTATACCTCCATCTCTACATTTTATTACATATGTTATTTATTCTCTTTAAAATAATAAATTGGACTGTGCTTCACCATCCTCCAAACTCCTAAAATGTTTGCTGCCTAGAAATCATTGTTTGTTTACTTTTTTATGTTATTACTCTGTGAGTCAGTTTAACTAAACGCATTTCTTTCATTTCTGCTTTAGATTTTATAAAGCATTGCTGTGTGTCTTTTTGCCTATTTGTTTGTTTGTTTTTGGTCCTTGGAATCCTGTAGACAACTTAATGTCCTCACTATTTGCAGACAAAGAAACTGTCACTTTAGATTAGGTAATGTCCTCAAAGAGACACAGCTAGAAAGCAATACAGAACACTCCCTTCAAACACACTTATTTTTAAGAAAGCTCATTCACTTTATCCCTTTTACATTTCAGTTCAGTCGCTCAGTCATGTCTGACTCTTTGCAACCCCAGGGACTGCAACACGCCAGTCCTCCCTGTTCATCACCAACTCCTGGAGTCTACTCAAACTCAAGTCCGTTGAGTCAGTGGTGCCATCCAACCATCTCATCCTCTGTCATCCCCTTCTTCTCCTGCCTTCAATCTTTCTAAGCATCGGGGTATTTTCCAATGAGTCAGCTCTTCATATCAGGTGGCCCAGGTATTGGAGTTTCAGCTTCAACATCAGTCCTTCCAATGACCACCCAGGACTGATCTCCTTTAGGATGGACTGGTTGGATCTCCTTGCGCATAGAGGTGGCAAATATAACATGTTTATGGCCATTTATCCCCCTTTCATACTCAGGGTAGTTGCTAGTAATTATATATAGTAGTCTTCCCCCTAGACCATACCTGTAGTCTTAGAAACCTTCTCAAAACTCACAAGGAAAAGACTCATCCTAGTTTACAGAAGCAGACCAGCAGGAGTACATGTCATAGCTTTGACTGCAGGGTTTGCAATTTGGTTTCAAAATTGCAAATGAATGTACTCAGTCATCAGATGGATTAACTGCTTGTCTTCTCTTGTACTGCTTCCTCATATGTAAGTGTGCATGAATATCTTGCTGCAAGGATACTCTTAATGTCATTCATTCAAAAAATATTTATTGGAAGCCTCCTGTTAGCTCCCATTATGTCCTGATATAGCAACGAGTAAGATGCAGTCATTTATTTTCCAGAAGCTGTCACTCTGCGAAATGGAGGACAGGAAACAAATGAATATTTTAGGCAAAGGCAGTAAGACGGCATATGTTGCTTTTTTGTCACAACCCAAGAAATCCTATTTCCCTTCCCCCATTCCCACCCACCATATCATCATGAGGCACTCTATGCATTTTTTAAAATCTAAAACCCTCTCTGTTCCATAATTGCTAGTGAGAACAGCAGTTGTCACTGTGCTAGCTTTCAAATCTTTCTGGAGCTATAAATGACGGTGATGCATCTGTACCAAATGGCCCATCAGCAGATGCCAAGGATCCTGTCTGTAACATCCATAACAATTGAATATTGCATACTTACATTCTGTAAGGCTCTCATGGGTAGCTCTATAAGACTTCAGCTCTTCTTCACAAAAGTTAGTATCCTGATAAATATAATAAGATAAAGGTGTAGACAGTGTGAGCTGAATAAGTCTTTGTAAGACATATGTCAGGCACCCCCCCAAAAAAATAATCCTGCAGGTGAGAGATAAGGTCAAAGCTTCTGACCTTCAGTTATTGTTTATTGAATACTTGGGTGAATAAGCAGTTGGGGTTCATGAAAATTCCTAACTGTAGGTGAGGGGTTGGACAGGACAGTGACGAAGGCTATACTGAATGCTAGACTAGAAACTTGAACTGAGAAAGTATTAATAGGAGATGAAGGCTAACATTTGGTTACGTTGACCGAAACAGTTTCCAATGAATCAAGTCAATCTTCCTTCCTATTGGATGTCCCTCGCATTTGTTTCCACATGCTGAATAATAAAACAGATAGGAAAAACACCCAAGGAATGTTAACAGATTGTTTTAAGGTGAAAGAGATTGCTGAGGGCTGAAAATGTCAGAGATTTCCTTACAAAATTTAGTTTAATATGACCTACATTCCTGAGTGGAATTACATGCTGTGTGTGGAAGGAAACATTTTTCTACAAACATCCCTTCCCAGCAAACAGATTATAAACAACACTTTTCAGAGCAGGAACTGTGTCATAGTAATTTCTTCATTCCAACAGTGGTTCTGATGCCCTGTCCACATTGAAGGAGCATGCACTCAGGAAGTGTTTGTTGAATGTATATTTCCAGTGGCCTTGTATACCTTGATAAAAGCACAGACAAGCATACTAATTCTTAAATCACTGACATTAGTGGCCACTCCAGCTGCTTTCCTGCCCCCTTTTGGTTACTCACTGAACCATGATGGGTGGACATGGGCTTCAGGGGAGGGAGGCTCAGCTGCTCCTTAGGCTTCCCTGGTGGCTCAGAGGGTAAAGAATTTGCCTGCAACGCAGGAGCCCTGAGTTCGATCCCTGGGTCAAGAAACTCCCCTGGGGAAGGAAATGGCAACTCATTCCAGTATTCTGGCCTGGAGAATCCCATGGACAGAGGAGCCTGGTGGGCTACAGTCCATGGGGGTCACAGAAGAGTTCAACACAACTCAGCGACTAACACTGTCCCTGTCAGCTGCCGCCAGCCCAGGGAGTGTGCTGTGAGCATGTGAGCAGTCATAGTAACTCCACTGGGAATGGAGTGGGCCTGGGAATGTGCCCAGCAAGACAGAGGGGAGGAGGGAATGCCAGCTTGGGGGTGGGCATCGGGGTTCCAGAAAGGCTTCTGCTTTCTTAAAAATAGATGTCCATGGAGAGAAGTCCCCTCTTTGGCCTCTGAACCCCACCCTGTGAGGAGGAGATAGCTGGCAGAGAATATTTTGAGAACAGATGGCACACTGAGGATGGCGCCACAGAAAAGTAGATGCCCATGACTACACTGCAGAACCTTGAAGTAACCAACCCTGAATATACTCTACCTCTTCACTGTCTTTGTGACAGGATACTGTGTCTTTTTTCTCACCTTTTTAAAGCTGTTTATGTTTTATGTTTTATTGGAATATGATCACTTTACAGTGCTGTGTGAGTTTCTGCTGTACAATGTCAAGAATCAGCCATTTGTATCATATATGTCCTCTCTCCTGAGCTGCCCTCTGAACCCACCAATCCACCCTTCTAAGTCATCACAGAGCATGAGTGTGTTCTCTGTGACATACAGAGCTTCCTGTTAGCCATTTTACATTGGGTGATGTGTATATATCAATGCTACTTCCTCAGTTAATCCTCCGTCTATTAACTCATATGTATGAAATCTGTAGAAGTGTTCCTGATGAACCTGTTTGCAGGAAAGGAATAGGGATGCAGACATAGAGAATGAACTTGTCAGCACAGAGGGGGAATGGCAGTTTATTTATTAAGTCATTTTTCAATGTGGTCATCTGTTACTTGCAGCCTAGATTAGCCTGTAAGATCTGTGGATTAATTAAACATATGGTACTGTGCAAATGAAGTAAAAGACCTCTCCCTGTGTGCAGAATCTCAGAAGAATTTATTCAGCAAATATTTCTTCAGAGCTTACTGATTTTCACAAACTGATAAATGGAGATATAAATGGATTCTACTGAGGTTTTGGACTCTAGCACAAACATGAAATGGATAGTAAAAAACCAGCTGGTATTCACTGTATTTTCCATGCAAGTTCTTTATGTGTATGAAAGACTTGTCTTTGAGACTCTTTTTAGGCCAAAAGTGAAAAATAGAAATAACTAAATTGGATAATCATGCAGAATTCTCACATGATATTGCAATTTTATGAAACATGCCATCCTAATGGTTTAATGAATACTATTACTCTGACATTTTTAAATTTATTCAATTTTTGCACTTCCCAAACCCCATTTTATTTATATGTGTCCAATGTAGAGAATTTAGAAAGTCATGCTTTTTAAAAAATATGCTATTTTATTTAAGGAAAATGTTGAATAGATGATTATCCTATGTGAACAGGTGTTTTAAAATGCTGTTTCTTTATATTCTAGATGCAGAGGCATTGCTGTCTTCACTTCTCTTTTTTACCTTACAGTACCAAAAGAGCTGCCCTGTAGTTCTTCCTGCCTCTGAAATTGGTATTTTTCTAACTTAAAATGTAGCTTTGTTCACACCTGAGACCCTTTGAGAATAAATAAAATCTGCATTTCTTTTTCAAGCAGTATCCTGTCAATCTAAGAAAATAGAAGCTCATTTCAGTCACTGGCTTCTCATAGCATGGCATTTATAGCAGTCTCAAAGATTAGTAACTTTAACTCAATTTAAAGGTTACCATTTTATTGTATATGTTTAAGAATAAAAACTAGTAAGATTTAAAAACACTCATGATTTATGATTAAAAAAATAAAATAATAGTTCAAAGCAATAGATAGACTAGCAAGAAAGACTTGAGATGATGTGAGCAGAATGTTCTAACTTTTCTCTTCTTTTGCAAAAACAGTAGTAACAGAAGAACCTGAAACTTGCTTTCCCTGCCTAGTGACATCATACTTGGTGTGAAAACATTACATATAGGGCTCCACTGTCTAAACGGCCACTTTTGAGCTCCATCTATCACTCATTAAAATCTCAGCCAGTGCTTGTAGAATGGTGGACCACTGTGAGTCTTGACCCAGAAAATAACTTCAGATTTCTTTTGCTCTAGTCATGTAAGAGATTAGCTGATTATTATTAATATCTGGGTTCCCAGGGAAGCCAGACAGATTGCTGGTATACCATTAGTCCTTGTTTGCCATATCAGTTCAGTTCAGTTGCACAGTCGTGTCTGACTCTTTCAGGTTGCATGGACTGCAGCATGCCAGGCTTCCCTCTCCAACACCAACTCCTGGAGCTTGTTTAAACTCTGACCATAGCATCACCGACTCAATGGGCATGAGTTTGAGTAAACTCTCGAAGTTGGTCATGGACAGGGAGACCTGGAGTTCTGCAGTCCATGGGGTTGCAAAGAGTTGGACATGACTGAGAGACTGAACTGAACTGAACTGAGTTGGTGATGCCATCCAACCATCTCATCCTCTGTTGTCCCCTTCTCCTACCACCTTAAATCTTTCCCAGCAGCAGGGTCCTTTCTAATGATTCAGTTCTTCACATCAGGTGGCCAAAGAATTGTAGTTTCAGCTTTAGCTGAATGATTAATCAGGATTGATTTACTTTAGAATTGACTGGCTTGATCTCCTTGTAGTCTAGGGACTTTCAAGAATCTTCAACACTACAGTTCAAAATCATCAGTTATGGCAGATTCATGTCAATGTATGGCAAAACCAACACAGTAATGTAAAGAAAAATAAATAAATAAATATTTTTTTTTTTTAAAAAGCATCAATTCTGCACTCAGCCCTCTCTATGGTCCAACTCTCTCATCCATCCATGGCTACTGGAAAAACCATAGCTTTGACTAGATGAACCTTTGTTGGGAAAGTAATGTGTCTGTTTTTTAATACACTGTCTAGATTGGTCATATTTTTTCTTCCAAGGAGCAAGTGTCTTTTAATTTCATGGCTGCAGTCATCATCTGCAGTCATTTGGAGCCCAAGAAAATAAAGTCTGTCACTGTTTGCCATATAGTCTTCCAGTTTTCTAGCATAAATTAGAGTTGGATTCTGATGATGCCTATTTGGGTTCACAGATAGATTTATATAAACACAATTGCATCATTCTCAATATTCATTAGATACAAGTGTGAATTGTTCTTTATTAAAAGCCACACTTTTCCTTCTATTTCATCTAAAAAAAAGATTCTAGGTTATGACAGGAGTGCTCTGACAAAAAAAGCTCAACTTATATTGACATATATTGTATAAGCCAAAATATATTGCAAACATTTTTATTGAGAAATAATCAATGTATAACATTATATTTGTTTCAGGTCTACAACACAATGATTTGACATTTATATATACTGTAAAATGATCACTACCATGTCTTATTAACATCCATCACCACACATAATTACAATTTTTTTGGTGTGGTGAGCACTTTTAATACCTAATTTTTTAGAAACTTCCAAATGTACAAGTATTATTAATTATAGACACCATACTATACATTACTATTTTATAACTGGAAGTTTGTACTTTTTCACTACCTTTACAGATTTTACGAGAATTTTTAACGGTGAGAAACAGTATCTTGTGAATTATTATCTATCAACTCATATGATGTCTTTATTCACTTAACATCTGCTGAATGTTAGGGATGGTGGCTCAGATGGTAAAAAATCTGCCTGCAATTCAGGAACCCTGGATTGGGAAGATCCCCTGAACAAGGGAATGGCAACCCACTCTAATATTCTTGCCTGGGGAGTTCAATGGAGAGAGGAACCTGATGGGCTACAGTCAGTGGGGTCACAAAGAGTCGAATATGACTGAGTGACTACTACTTCCAAATATTAGGGACTGTGCACAGTGCTAGCACCAAACAGAAGCTTGTTCTGACCAGCATCAGAACAACTGGATGTATAAAGTGTTGACATGAGAAAAAGATCCTATGAATTAACCTCATTTGTTCATTTCTTTCCTCTGAATCTACTTAACTGGTTAGATAAATCTGATTGTCTACTATTAAAGTTATAGTAGGTGATACAAGTAAGTCATGATGTCATAAATAAAGAATAAAATAAAATTTATCTCTGCTACAAGCAAGCAGTAACTTTCTGGTTTGGAAGAAGTAATAATGAAGAAGAATATATAAGGTTCCCTTGACTTTTAAAGACTAGTAAACATTAAGTGTTTATATAATATTGTTGTTCAGAGACTAAGTCATATTCATTTCTTTGTGACCTTGTGAACCACAGCACACAAGGCTTCCCTGCCCTTCACTATCTCATTGAGTTTGCTGAAATTCATCTCCTTTGAGTCAGTGATACCACCCAAACATCTAATCCTGTTGCCCCCTTCTCTTCCTGCCCTCAATTTTTCCTGCATCAGAGTCTTTTTCAATGAGTCAATTCTTCACATCAGGTGGCCAAAGTATTGGAGCTTCAGATTCAGCACCAGTCCTTCCAATGAATATTCAGGATTGATTTCCTTTAGGATTGACTGGTTTGATCTCCTTGCAGTCCAAAGGACTCTTAAGAGTCTTCTCTAGCATCACAGTTTGAAAGCCTCTATTCTTTGGTGCTCAGCCTTCTTTATAGTCCAACTCTCATGTCCATCAATGACTACTAGAAAAACCATAGTTTGACTACAGAGACCTTTGTTGGCAAACTGATGTCTCTGCTTTTTAATACACTGTCTAGGTCTGTCATAGGTTTTCTTCCAAGGAGCAAGTCTGCTTTAATTTCTTGGCTGCAGTCAGCATCCACAGTAATTTTTGGAGTCCAAGAAAATGAAATCTGACACTGTTTCTACTTTTTCCCCATCTATTTGTCATGAAGTGATGGGACAAGATTTCATAGTCTTGTTTTTGGAATGTTTAGTTTTAAGCCAGCTTTTTCACTCTCTTCCTTCACCTTCAAGAGGCTGTTTAGTTCCTCTTCACTTTCTGCCATTAAATACCATTAAAGTGGTTTCATCTGTGTATCTGAGGTTGTTGATATTTCTTCCCACAATCTTGATTCCAGCTTGTGGGTTATCCAATCAGTATTTCACATGATGTACTGTGCATATAAGTTAAATAAGCAAGGGTGACAATATGCAGCATAACATAGGTCTTTCCCAATGTTGAACCAGTTGATTGTTCCATGTCTAATTCTAACTGTTGCTTCTTGGCCTGCATACAGGTTTCTCAGGAGGCAGGTAAGGTGGTCTGATACTGCCGTCTCTTCAAGAATATTCCACAGTTTGTTGTGATCTGCACAGTCAAAGGCTTTAATATAGTCAATGAAACTGAAATAGATGATTTTTGGAATTCCCTTGCTTTTTGTATGATCCATTGGATGTTAGCAATTTGATATCTGATTTCTCTGCCTTTTCTAAATCTACCTTGTACATCTGGAAGTTCTCAGTTCATGTCCTGCTGAAGCCTAGCTTGAAGGATTTTGAATATAATCTTGCTAGCATGTGAAATGAATGCAAATGTACAGTAATTTTCCCATTCTTTGGCATTGTCTTTCTTTGGGATTAGATTGAAAACTGACCTTTCCAGTCCTGCGGCCACTGTTGAGTTTTCCAAATTTGCTGGCATATTGAGTATGGCACTTTAACAGCATCATCTTTTAGGATTTGAAACAGCTCAGCTAGAATTCCATCACTTCTGTTAGCTTTATTCATAGCAATGCTTTCTAAGGCCCACTTGACTTCACACTTCAGGATATCTGGCTCTAGGTGAGTGAACACACCATCATGGTTTTCTGGGTTATTAAGAGCTTTTGTGTACAGTTCTGTGTATTCTTACCACCTCTACTTAATCTCTACTGCTTCTGTTAGGTCCTTGTAATTTATGTTCTTTATTGGGCCTATCTTTGCATGAAATATTCCCTTTGCATTTCCAGTTTTCTTGAAGAGATCTCTAGTCTTCCATTCTATTGTTTTCCTGTATTTCTTTGTGCTGATTACTGAGGAAGGCTTTCTTGTCTCTCCTTGCTATTCTTTGGAACTCTGCATTCAAATGGGTATATCTTTCCTTTTCTCCTTTGCCTTTTGCTTCTCTTCTTTTCTCAGCTACTTGTAAGGCCTCCTCAGATAACCACTTTGCCTTCTTGAATTTCTTTTTCTTGGGGAAGATTTTTGTCACCACCTCCTGTTCAGAGTTATGAACCTCCATCCTTAGTTATCTGGTACTCTGTCAGATCTAGTCCTTTGAATCTATTTGTCACCTCCCTTCTCTGGGGGTATATTTAGTAAATGCTAGCTTTGTGAAAAATATTATTTAAACCTAATATTCATTGATATTCTGAAGAATATATAAATGATATGCTATATAACTTTAATTTGCCCAGAGGTTTCTTTGCTTCTGGATAGGTAAACCACAGTTATCCTACATTACCCTCAAGCAAATATTCATTCAAGTAGTATTTATCAGGTCCCCATTATGAATGATAGTGCTATCCAGAAATTCATAATCTTTTTGAACGAGCAAGAGAAAAGCTAAATATAGGGTAACAAGGAGACTTAAAATATGATTCAGTGTTAAAATGAATGGTATAAACAAGGGCGGCTTCCCTGTTGGTTCATACAGTAAGGAATCTACCTGTAATGCAGGAGATGTGGGTTCGAACTCTGGATTGGGAAGATTCCCTGGAGGAGGGCATGGAAACCCACTGAAGTATTCTTGCCTGGAGGATCCTATGGACTGAGAAGCCTGGCAAGCTACAGTCCATGGGGTTGCAAAGAGTCAGACACAACTAAAGTGACTGAACACACATGCACAGAAGCAAGGGATGCCATTCTGCCTCTGTCCCTGTTAGACTCTGTTCATCATTTCCATTTTCCCCACGTAACACAGAAACAAGGTCAGAACCCTTTTGAAAACAGTACTGCAGGAAGCCATTACCTTTTAGTTTACCTACTGGGTAAACTATTTGCCATTTCTAACAGGCAAGTTCTAAAGAAAATCAAGACTGCACACTCAAATATGTTTTCCAGTGCCTCACAACAGTTTTTCTTCCTTTGTAGTCATAAAGTTGTCCTCTATGAATCATCTACTCATCTTTCCCTACTGACCATGTCTCCTACCATCACTGCAATGGTTTAGAGTAAAATAACAATGAGATATTATTTCGGACATGCATAGATAGTGCTCCCAACTGGAAAACAAGATGAGTTAAGCCATCATGTCAGTGTATGGGCAGCAAGTAAACACTGTGATGGTGACTGGCATTGCTCACTGATCTCCAGTTCTCATTTTCTTTCAGTTACTCACTATGCTAGAATTTAAGGTCTGGCCACATGATTAGCTTTAGTCCGTGATATGTAAACAGAAGTATGGTTTGATGCTTGATACAGGGTGCTCAGGGCTGGTGCACTGGGATAACCCAGAGAGATGGAATCAAGAGGGAGGTGGGAGGGGGTTCTGGAAGGGGAACACATGTATACCCATGGCAGATTCATGTCAATGTATGGCAAAACCAATACGAGAATGTAAAGAAAAATAAATAAATAAATAAATATAATTTAACAAAAAAACAATGGGCAATTCTTCATGTCCTGATTTCTCCCTGCTATAACTGTTAATTTGATAATGAGCCCATTAGCTCTGGTCCCAGAGTAAGAACACAGGAACAGGGCCCCACTGACCCAAAGTGGATGTGAAATATGAGCAAGAAATAAAATTTTATTGTTAAAACCACTGAAATTTATGCCAGCATGATTTCACCTCTCATGACAAATACTACTCTATTACTATGTGTAGGTCAAGGGAAGAATCCATGGTGAGCCTTCTCAACAGTGACAATATTGAAGGGAATCTATAGTGTGAAATTTGATTAGGAAACGAAAGTCTCAACCACTCTAAAATCTGTCCATTGTAAGACCCAACGTTGATCTAGCAATAGCTTTTGTGGGAAAAAGAGATTCAAACTGAAAGTAGACAAAACTCTTTTTTTAAAAAAAATAATAATAGCATGAATTTTCCATTAAAGTCAAAGATCTATTTTATTTATTATCTTAGTACAAGACTTTCTTTTAATTGTCTCAAAAGTCCTCAAATTATTAGTCCTTCCGCATAGACACATAGTTTCAGGGTAACGTGAACTTTCTTGTAATGTGCATGTGTCTGTGTGTGTGTGTAAAAAAGGGATAGAGAGGTCTTGACATGCTTAGCTTATCACTTTTAGGGACCAAAAGAATTTTAAAAATATTGAAAATTGGGCATTCATCTGCATTTTTTGTTTAATAAATTGTATCATTTTTCAATGAGTTGTTGTTGGTGTTCACTTACTAAACCCATGGACTGTATCACAATAGATTCCCCTTTCCTTCACTGTTTCCTGGGGTTTGCTCAAATTCATGTCCATGAGTCAGTGATACTATCTAACTGTCTCATTCTCTGCTGCCCCCTTCTTTTGCCTTCAATCTTTCCCAATATCAGGGTTTTTTCCAGTGAGTCAGCTCTTTGCATCAGGTGGCCAAGTTATTGGAGCTTCAATTCAGCACCAGTCCTTTCAGTGAATATTCAGGGTTGGTTTCCTTTAGGATTTACTGGTTTGATCTCCTTGCTGTCCAAGGGACCCTCAAGACTCTTATCTAACACCATAATTCAAAAGCATCAATTCTTCAGTGCTCAGCCTTCTTTATGATTCAACTCTCACATCCGTACATGACTACTGGAAAAACCATAGCTTTGACTATATGGGTGTTTGTTGGCAAAGTGATGTCTCTGCTTTTCAACATGCTATCTAGATTTGTCATACTTCCAAGGAGCAAGCGTCTTCTGATTTCATGGCTGCAGTAACCGTCTGCAGTGATTTTGGAGTCCAGGGGAAAAAGAAATGTCACTGATTCCTCGTTCCCCTTCTATTTGCCATGAAGTGATGAGACCGGATGCCATGATCTTAGTTTTTTGAATGTTAAGTTTCAAGTCAGCTTTTTCACTTTCCTCTTTCTCCTTCATCAAGAGGCTCTTTAGTTCCTCTTTGTTTTCTCGTATTAACATGGTATCATCTGCATATCTGAGGTTGTTGATATTTCTCCCAGCGATCTTGATTCCAGCTTTGATTCATTCAGCCTGGCATTTTACATAAGGTACTCTGCAAAGAAGTTAAATAAGCAGGGTGACAATGTACAGCCTTGGCATACTCGTTTCCCAATTTTTAACCAATTAGTAGTTCCATGTCCTGTTCTAACTGTTGCTTGTTGACCCGCATACAGGTTTCTCAGGAGACAGATAAGGTGGTCTGGTATTCCCATATCTAAGAATTTTGCACAATTTGTTGTGATCCACACAACCAAAGGCTTTATTTAGTGTAGTCAATGAAACATAAGTAGATTTTTTTTCCTGGAATTCCCTTGCTTTCTCTATGATGTAATAGGTATTGGCAATTTAATCTCTCTTTTCTCTGCCTTTTCAAAACCCATTTTGTACAGCTGAAAGTTTCTGGTTCACATACTGCTGAAGCCTAGCTTGAAGGACTTTTAATATAAATGAGTTATATATGTTAAACAATTGTCTTAAAAGCCACCAGCTTTTGACATATAGGTGTTTATCAACATCAGAGTTTATGAATTGTTTGCATTAATATCTCATAGCTTTGACAATTCTTTGACCTATTCTGAGATGTATAGTAATTCTTCCTGCCTTTATTTTCATTGTCTGAAGTGAGAAGGGAATTTGTTTCCTTGAATCTCAATGACAAATCAAAATTCAGCCTTATTTACTTGCATACACCTTCTCAGCTTTGGTTCTCTAAAGCACTTCATTATTCTTTACAAGAGAATGAGGATGAGATACCATTACTTTATTGTATTTACATTTAATATCTTTTTTGTACTCAGTTGTATACATAAATTTTTTTAAATTTTAGTGATGCATCATAGTGCAACGTTAATAAAGGCTTTTTGAATGACAATTAGATAGCCAAATATAAGCTATAATTCATCTCTACATATGGTGCTACCAGTGAAAATATCTGAGATTTAAATTAGATGAACACTTATCTCCTAAATATTGCTAGATTTGCACACACAAAAGGTATGACAGTTGTGTCCCAATTTGCTCTAACACCTGGACAGTCACTTTCAACAGTATTCATAAGCTATATATCCAATTTGAAATATTAATATGTGAATTAAGTGCTCTGGAATTCAATGAACTTTGATACTGAATCTGTAAGTAATACTACAATCATATAGTTTAATAAACATTGAAGTTCAGTTATATATAGGGGTTTCCTAGGTGGTGCTAATGGTAAAGAGCCCAGTGCAGGAGACTTAAGAGAGGACTATTCAACCTCTGGGTTGGAAGAGTCCCTGGAGGAGGACATGGCAACCCACTCCAATATTCTTGCCTAGAGAATCCCATGGACAGAGGAGCCTGGCGGGCTATAGCCCATAGGGTTGCAAAGAGTCAGATACAGCTGAAGAGACTTAGTACACATGCATGCTTTGATGTGTATATTTTTAATATGTATATATATTAGATATAACTAATATACATGTTAAATAATACATTAATTTATATTTTGCTAATATAATTTTATACACATACATATATAAACCATACATAATAAACCATGTGTTTCTAAGTCCCAATTAGTTTTCTCTTAAGGATTGATGAGCTCTTTAGTCAGGTATGATTAGCAAACTGTTTTGTCTCTGAATACAAATCAAGTTTTTAATTATTAGGGTATTGCGAGATCATCGCTGTCACACACTGTTCCATTCCATATCAGTTTTGTTGAACTGATTACTTCCTCTAGAAAGTTACCCTGTAAAATAATTTCAGAAAATTCTCACTTTTTGTGAATAAACAAAGGTCATACTTTAAGTAGCTTTCCTTCACAATGTTTATAAAAGTGTTAGTTTTCCTATAAGTGTTTTCTAGAAAAAATACTAAATCTACCTTCTGGGAACTTTTTTTTTTTTTAATTTTGCCTGTTACTTTCCTATATATCAGAGCTATGTTCAGTTTAGTTCAGTTCAGTCACTCAGTCATGTCCAACTCTTTGTTATGTTGGCACTGGGAAAAGCCGATATTTTTGTCATTAGGGTTGTCTTATTTTCTGGGTGTTAAGTTGGTATAGTTGAAAAGGTCTTGTTCTTCAGCAACCTCATCTATAGTGCTTTCTGTCATCCTGCTCTACAGCCCCTTCCCCCTCTGCCACAGTTCTGAATGTTACTCTCATTTTTTTTCACATCCTTTACATGGTAAACAACATCCCAACACAGAGAGACTATAGCATAAGAATTACCAGAGAATTAATTAATTTGAATTATCCTAAAGTGATAAAAATGGCTTCCCTTTTGCTTCAGTGGTAAAGAATCCACCTGCTAATGCAGGACATGCAGAGGATGTAGCTTCAGTCCCTGGGTCTGGAAGATCTCCTGGAGTAGGAAATGGCAACCCACTGCTCTATGCTTGCTGGGAAATCCCATGGACATGGGAACCTAGCAGGCTATAGTCCATGAGATCACAAAGAATCAGACATGCCTTAGCAATTGAACAACAACAGTGTGATAAAATACAGCATGTTTATTTTATTGCAATCATTATTTTCACTGATTCCAATTTTCAAAAAACTTAGACCAAAATTAATTTCCATTTTAATATAATTTGATAATCACTTCTACATGTGAGTGTTAGTCACTCAGTTGTGTCCAACTCTTTGCAGCCCCATAGACTGAAGCCCACTGGGCTCCTCTGTCCATGGAATTCTCCAGGCAAGAATGCTGGAATGCGTTGCCATGTCCTTCTTTCATGGGATTAAACTCTGGTCTACCGCATTGCAGGGAAATTTTTTACCATCTGAGCTACCAAGAAAGCCTTAAACACTTCTCTAGCCTACCTGTAAAATACAAGTGGTTTTGAAAGAAAGAGTGTAATTGCTCACTCTTGTATAATAATAAGACATACCCTCATTCATTAAGAGATCTTTTGAGGTGAGGAATAATAAGCGCCAATGTGGGTATTACTACCCCCTGGTAATTGTAACTGGAAAATGTTCAAAAGGGCATTGTGATACTCTTTCTTTTCTTTCTTTCTTTTTTGACGGACTCAGATTTTTAAAGAATTTTGCATTCAGGGAATTTTCAATTGATTACAAAAATATTTTCTCCGCGTTGTTACTCTAAGGAACGTTGTCTGTATAACACTAATACTTTTGTGAAAAGGAATTATAATTAAAAAAAAAAAAGGATATGTAACTGGCAAACAACCAACTCCCTCCTCCTCAAATCTTTATAAACAGAAAGGTTTTGTATTACTACTGAGTTCTTAGAAAAATCTCTGCTAGAGAATTCTAAATAAATCCTGATGCTTAATCAGCTTTGCCCTTGAGTTGCTTAAAAGCAGAGTGATCATGGGTGATGGTTGTTTTTAGAGCTGCTATATGGGCTTTTGGAAGACTGGCTCTTGCCAAGACCATGTGTCAGATGTTAACCAAAAATTTCTTAATGAAAATTGGCCCACTAGCAGTCCCTAGAGGAAATTAGTTCATTGATTGCAAGCTTCAGTGCCTTAAGAAACATTGAGGAAAAAGAATGTTGAAAATGCTTTCACGCTGATTTGTAAACTAACATTTTTAACAAAGTCTAATTTTCACCTAGCAGTTCACGAGCAAACCCTGTGCTTTTCAAGTTAGGAGATAATTTATGAAAAAGTATCTAATTAAATTCAGTTTAATCCCAATTGTGTATTTTATGGCCTGTTCTACTAATTGACATCCACTTTAAAATTAGGGACTCCTGCCCTACCATCTTCTATGTTCTCCATCACTCCCTTGTTTCTTTCTTCCTTTTCAGCAATACATTGTGCGATGTCTCACTGATGAAGGTACTCTTGTGCATTTGAAGATACTTTTGTATAAGATGCTGTGATTCGTTGAGGGAGAGTGCAAAGATTATTAGAGGTAGTTAGTAGTAATAATAATCATGCATTAGTCAGTCACAGGAGGAGGAAATGGCACCCCACTCCAGTATGCTTGCCTGGAAAATCCCATGGATGGAGGAGCCTGGTAGGCTACAGTCCATGGGGTCACTAAGAGTCGGACATGACTGAGCGACTTCACTTTCACTTTTCACTTTCACGCATTGGAGAAGGAAATGGTAACCCACTCCAGTATTCTTGCCTGGAGAATCCCAAGGACGGGGGAGCCTGGTGGGCTGCGGTATATGGGGTCGCACAGAGTGGAACACTATTGAAGTGACTTAGCAGTAGCAGCAGTCAGTCACAGGTCTCACTATTTATTAGCCTTGCTGAACTTTCTATTCTAAATTAGATGGCTGCATAAGATGAGATGGTAGGTGTTGTGAGAGGGCATCAGAGGGCAGACACACTGAAACCATAAGCACAGAAAACTAGCCAATCTGATCACACAGACCACAGCCTTGTCTAACTCAATGAAACTAAGCCATGCTATGTGGGGCCACCCAAGAGAGATGGGTCATGATGGAGAGGTCTGACAGAATGGCAATCCCTCCTCTTCCCACTGGAGAAGGGAATGGCAAACCACTTCAGTATTCTTGCCTTGAGAACCCCATGAACAGTATGAAAAGGCAAAATGATAGGATACTGAAAGAGGAACTCTCCAGGTCGGTAGATACCCAATATGCTACTGGAAATCAGTGGAGAAATAACTCCAGAATGAATAAAGGGATGGAACCAAAGCAAAAACAAAACCCATTTGTGAATGGAACTGGTAATGGAAGCAAGGTCTGATGCTGTAAAGAGCAATATTGCATAGGAACCTGGAATGTTAGGTCCATGAATCAGGTCAAATTGAAAGTGGTCAAACAGGAGATAACAAGAGTGAACATCAACATTCTAAAATCAGTGAACTAAAATGGACTGGAATCGGTGAATTTAACTCAGATGGCCATTATATCTACTATTGTGAACAGGAATCTCTTAGAAGAAATGGAGTAGCCATCATGGTCAACAAAAGAGTCCGAAATACAGTACTTAGATGCAATGTCAAAAAGGACAGAATGATCTCTGTTCGTTTTCAAGGCAAACCATTAAAAATCATGGTAATTCAAGCCTATACCCCAACCAGTAATGCTGAAGATGAAGTCGAACAGTTCTATGAAGATCTACAAGACCTTTTAGACCTAACACCCAAAAAGTATGTCCTTTTCATTATAAAGTACTGGAATGAAAAAGTAGGAAGTCAGGAAACACCTGGAGTAATAGGCAAATTTGGCCTTGGAGTACAGAATGAAGCAGGGCAAAGACTAATAAAGTTTTGCCAAGAGAATACACTGGTCATAGCAAACACCCTCTTCCAACAACACAAGAGAAGTCTACACATGGATATCATCAGATGGTCAACACTGAAATCAGATTGATTATATTCTTTGAAGCCAAAGATGAGGAAGCTCTATACAGTCAGCAAAAACAAAAATGAGGGCTGACTGTGACTCAGAGCATGAACTCCTTATTGCCAAATTCAGACTTAAATTGAAGAAAGTAGGGAAAACCACTAGACCATTCAGGTATAACCTAAATCAAATCCCTTATGATTATACAGTGGAAGTGAGAAATAGATTTAAGGGACTAGATCCAATAGACAGAGTGCCTGAAGATCTATGGACAGAGGTCTATGACATTGTATAGGAGACAGGGATTAAGACCATCCCCACAGAAAAGAAATGCAAAAAACCAAAATGGCTGTCTGAGGATGCCTTACAAATAGCTGTGAAAAGAAGAGAGGTGAAAAGCAAAGGATAAAAAGCAAGATATTTCCATTTGAATGCAGAGTTCCAAAGAATAGCAAGGAGAGATAAGAAAGCTTTCCTCAGCAATCAATGCAAAGAAATAGAGGAAGACAACAGAATAGGAAAGACTAGAGATCTCTTCAAGAAAATCAGAGATACCAATGGAACATTTCATGCCAAGATGGGCTCGATAAAGGACAGAAATGGTATGGAACTAACAGAATCAGAAGATATTAAGGAGCGGTGGCAGGAATACACAGAACTGTATAAAAAAGATCTTCATTACCCAGGTAATCACAATGGTGTGATCACTTACCTAGAGCCAGACATCCTGGAATGTGAAGTCAAGTGGGCCTTAGGAAGCATCACTACGAACAAAGCTAGTGGAGATGATGGAATTCCAGTTGAGCTATTTCAAATCCTGAAAGATGATGCTGTGAAAGTGCTGCACTCACTATGCCAGCAAATTTGGAAAACTCAGCAGTGGCCACAGGACTGGAAAAGATAAGTTTTCATTCCAATCCCAAAGAAAGGCAAGCCAAAGAATGCTCAAACTACTGCACAATTGCACTCATCTCACACGCTAGTAGAATAATGCTCAAAATTCTCCAAGCCAGGCTTCAGCAATACATGAACTGTGAACTTCCAGATGTTCAAGCTGGTTTTAGAAAAGGCAGAGGAACCAGAGATCAAATTGCCAACATCTGTTGAATCATCAAAAAAGCAAGACAGTTTCAGAAAAACACCTATTTCTGCTTTATTGACTATGCCAAAGACTTTGGCAGTGTGAATCACTATAAACTGTGGAAAATTCTGCAAGAGATGGGAATACCAGACCACCTGACCAGCCTCTTGAGAAACCTGTATGCAGGTCAGGAAGCAACAGTTAGAACTCGACATGGAACAGCAGACTGGTTCCAAATAGGAAAAGGAGCACGTCAAGGCTGTATATTGTCACCCTGCTTATTTAACTTATATGCAGAGTACATCATGAGAAATGCTGGGCTGGAAGAAGTACAAGATGGAATCAAGATTACCGGGAGAGAGATCAATAACCTAAGATATGCAGATGACACCACCCTTATGGCAGAAAGTGAAGAGGAACTAAAGAGCCTCTTGATTAAAGTGAAAGAGGACAGTGAAAAAGTTGGCTTAAAGCTCAACATTTAGAAAACTAAGATCATGGCATCTGAT
>ML663009.1:44565087-44636220 GCA_007570785.1 Antilocapra americana | reverse complement strand
ACGTCAAGGCTGTATATTGTCACCCTGCTTATTTAACTTATATGCAGAGTACATCATGAGAAATGCTGGGCTGGAAGAAGTACAAGATGGAATCAAGATTACCGGGAGAGAGATCAATAACCTAAGATATGCAGATGACACCACCCTTATGGCAGAAAGTGAAGAGGAACTAAAGAGCCTCTTGATTAAAGTGAAAGAGGACAGTGAAAAAGTTGGCTTAAAGCTCAACATTTAGAAAACTAAGATCATGGCATCTGGTCCAATCACTTCATGGGAAATAGATTCAGAAATTGTGGAAACAATGTTGGATTTTATTTTGGGGGACTCCAAAATCACTGCAGATGGTGATTGCAGCCATGAAATTAAAAGACGCTTACTCCTTGGAAGGAAAGTTATGACCAACTTAGATAGCATATTAAAAAGCAGGGACATTACTTTGCCAACAAAGTCTGTGTAGTCAAGGCTATGGTTTTTCCGGTAGTCATGTATGGATGTGAGAGTTGGACACTGAAGAACACTGAGCACCGAAGAATTGATGCTTTTGAACTGTGGTGTTGGAGAAGACTCCTGAGAGTCCCTTGGACTGCAAGGAGATCCAACCAGTCCATCCTAAAGGAGATCAGTCCTGGGTGTTCGTTGGAAGGACTGGTGTTGAAACTGAAACTCCAACACTTTGACCACCTCATGAGAAGAGTTGACTCATTGGAAAAGACTCTGATACTGTGAAGGATTGGGGGTAGGAGAAGGGGACAACAGAGGAAAAGATGGCTGGATGGCATCACCGACTGGATGGACATGAATTTGGGTGAACTCTGAGAGTTGGTGATGCACAGGAAGGCCTGGCATGCTGAGCTTCATTGGGTCGCAAAGAGTTGGACACAACTGAGCTACTGAACTAAAACGAGAACTCTGAGAAACTTGTCAGTCACCCTATTTTCACTCACCTTGGTCAATCTGAGAGTATATCACAACTACAGGAACAAATTATCCTGCTTTAGTCCAACGTTGTTCGTCTTTCTTGGTCACAGGTTTTTAAAGAGTGGTGTGGACCAACTCTGCTGAGCTTGGTGGTACATGTCTTGCTGGAAATAGTGCAGAAAAAGAGGCAGTTCTTTCAAAGTTAATGTCTGAACTGGACGGCAAGCAGGATCATTTCAATGGAACTCTTTCCAAAATAGTCCTTTAACATTTGTGCATGATGTTTTTCCACAAATCAGGCACACTTAGAAATAAACTATTTGGGCATTTTAAACTGCCTTTTATTTATTATCTTACTTCAAAATACTTTTGAGTGTTTAGGAATTCTGCCTATTCATTATTTGCAGTAACCATTCATCCATGTATGGATTTAACAGCTTTGTTTCGAAAATCTCCATATGCCAGGACTGGTGAGGTTCTGAGGTTACCTGGGTAAACAAGACATTGTTCTTTCCCTCAAGATATATAATATTCTGCTTGTGATTTTTTTTTAATTTTCCTATGAAACTTTCAAAGAAATATAAAGCATCCTTATTAACTTTAAGTTCCTGTACCCAACCAGCTTCAGGAAGAAGCCTCTCCTTAATTTTAAAAAAGCAAGATAGAATACATTGTATATACTTTAAAGGATTTATTTACATTTCTTCATAATGTGTTCAGCACAAGTTGATAGGCTAAGTGGCAAGTTATGTGCCTGAAACACTTTTGTAGTTAATAGGAAAGATTTTCATACATATATTTGAACAGGATTTGACAAAATAGCCACTTGTATCCCTATTTTAGATGATAGCATACAACTATATATACAGTCACTGATAGATGGGAGAAGTGTTTATCCCACTGAAGATTTTGGCTTTCAGATTCCTTTGTCTCATTATTGCCTCACTCGCATCTGTCAGTCAAACCACTGGCAGTTCTGCCTTCTTGAAGGAAAATCGTTGAGGTGTCCTATCAGTGGGACCTGAGAAGAATCTTAAATGTTATATTATTCAGTCCCAAAACTATTAGTTTAGGAGACAGAAGCCAGAAGGATGACATGGTGTATCTGATGCTACTGTTGATTGTAGTGAAAAAAGTCACCAACATGATGGAGCTGCATTCAAAACTTCACTCTTCCATATACCAGCCAGCCTTCCATTCTCTTCACTTACAGCAAATCACTTTAACTTCTGTGTGTTGGTTCATTACCTGTTAAAGTAATATAACAAGTTTAAAAGAAAAAGCAGAATGAAAGCAGTGATAATTACTGCAATATTTACATTTTATCAACTTATGGTAGACTTACAAAATTGGATGCTTGTAAAGTATATTGCACCCCACAAAAATTAAATGGTTGCAATGTGGTTGTTTGGCAGCAGAAGTTTGGTTTATGTCACACTTTACGTGCTCATCAAACATTGTTCAAATGATATATGGTATGATTGTGAAATAACTATTTTACAAATGAAATTTTATAATAAATCCCTTTGCAAATTGGGAATTTCCTGAATCAATGATCATTCTTTTCCTTTGGCTTAAAGCTGTAGAATGTTGGGTTTGTGGCTAACAGTCATGATACTGGCTCCTGGATGTCTTAGAGAGACAGTGGAACAATGAGTATGCCTGTATGTTCCACTGAATTTGTGTGAGGTGCAGAGATCACTGTTTATTCCTATGGCATCACTGATGAAATATTTGAATTTTTGAGCTTACCATTTGGATCATATGCTGTCATAGATACTATTATGATCTAAAAAGAAAAAAACAAACCATTATTTGTGATTTCATTCCTCAATAAACATAATTTGAAGCAGTAGGTTAATAGATGTGTCTGTTGGGACCAAGAACGACTATTCCATGAAATGGAGAACGTTAGATAAGGTAATTTCCAAAGTAGATAGTTCTTCCCATAGTTCATTCTGTATATAATATAGATGTCCTCAAGAATGTTTCAAGGTCAAAGATAGGAAAGTGAGCCCAAAACAGGTCATCAGTCAGGGAGGTAAGATGAAAATTCAGATATGAGATATAGAGTCAAAGCAAGGCAGTGAAGGAGCCTGGGAAGTCAAGAATGAGACGCAGAAGAGTAGAAAGAATGATATGGTCAGTAGTTCTCAGAGTTTCAGGAGCATCAGAATCACCTGGAGGGCTTATTAAAATAATAGTGCTGGGCTCCACCTCCAGCATTTCTGCTTCAGTAGGTCTGGGATGCAGTCTGATTATTTGCATTTCTGACAAATTCCCAGCTGATGGTACTGATCTGGGGACCACACTTTGAGAATAACAGTTGTTCAAGATGAATCCCAAAGTAAGTGATAGTGCCTGCAGGAATTTAATGAGTTCCTGGGATACTTGGTTGGGCGAACTCAGTTTACCAAAGAGTTAGGGACAGAACAAAAAACATTTTGACTTTTTCTTTCATTTTAATTCATTTTTTTAAAAGCATCAAATTCATAACCCAGAGTAATGACTATGTGAACCTCTTTCTGTATTCAAATGTAAAATAAGAACTTATATTCTTGCCATATAAAACAAATCAAAATTATTCCCTCTCTATGAAAAATGATATATTTCATATTTTTGTAGTTTAATAACTCATACAGTGTTCTGGTTAAGAATGTGTGCTCTGAAGATAGAATAGGGTCAGATATTGATTTCACCACTTGCTTTGTGCCCTGAGGTCATAAATATCTTGAACTCTCTGAGCCTTCTTTTTGAAGTGGGGATATTACTAATTGCATACAGTTGTTGTGAGGATTAAATGAAGTAATGAATTTAAACAACTTACTGGAGTTCTTGGCATACAGTGTTAGTTATTATTGGAACACCAAAGTAAATGCCTTCATTGAGGAATGTGATTTTGTATGTAACACTTCGGAGTTATCTCAGGTTTAACCTGATAGGTTGCTCTCTGTATCCATAATTCATTACAGCTCTTCTGCCAAGAATAGCCCTGAGTTTGGCATGAGGTTATAAATTATATATAAACAATGTGATTCAGAAGTCAAAGTGATTATAGATAGCAAAGGACCTAAACTTGCCTCTAGCAAATTTCAGGCTAAGAGGGAAAACTACCTTCTGTTACAGGATAGTTAGGAGCATCAGCCTAGGACCAGAGCGTGGGACAGGATTGCAGAGCCAGTGCTCTGGTCTCCTGGTCGAGAAGCTGGGAGCTGGAACATCCTCTCCTCTAGCTGCCTTTGCTCTTCCTAAGGCTGTCTCCCACACAAAAGCTAGCCAGGCAAGCACAAAACACTAAACACTGAATTAGACAAAAAAAAAAAAAAAAAGGAAATTCCCATCCACATCAGAATGTTTGTAAAATGGAGAGAAACGTTTGCATCTCACATGCTGACTCCTTGTTCATCCCCTTTGTCTTATTTTGGAAGCTTTAACAACCACCCTCCACAGCCCAATCTTTCAGTGGTTTCCACTGACAATTTAGGCCTCCCTGACCACGCTCACTGAATTATAGGCTTCGGAGTCAACTCTCTGTGGGAGGACACAAATAGACTGTGGCTGCAGTTCTGCTTGCAGAGGGGCCTAAAATGTCAAAATCTAAAATGCAAAGAACTCTGGACACTGGGAGACAGGAAAAACGGGCCCACTGAGCAGTGCCCTTCTGATACACCACCTAGAGTTATGTCAGATGTCACAGGTTAAGAGCCCAGGTCCCAAGTCTGATCTTCAGTCACCTGCTGAAAATTGTGAGGTACCCAGGTTACCCATACTCCTTACCAACTGACAGTAAATCGAGGGTTTCCTATAAGCCCCTCAGATTTGATAATTTGCTAGGACAACTTACAGAACTCAAGAAAGCACTGTAGTTATAATTACAGTTTTACGATAAAGGATACAAATCAGGACCAGCCAAACAAGGAGACACTTAGGGAGAGGTCTGGGAAGGTCCAAGCATGAAGCTTCGTGTCCTCAGGACATGTCACCCTCCCGCATATGTGTGTGTCATGAACCAGGAAACTCCCTCAAGCCACAGTGACCAGAGTTTTTATGAGTTTCATTCTATAGATAGGATTGATTGGATCACTGGCAACAGGCTAAGACTCCAAGACACCTTACCTCCAGGGAGGTTGGAAAGTCAGACTGGTGTCAGAGCTGAAAGTGTTTAGTCTTTCTATCATAGCCAGTCCCCATCCTGAAACTATTTAGGGGACCACAGTGAATCACCTGATCAGCATAAAATCAGGTTTGGCCCCAGGGGCCTACTATAAATAATAAAGACACTTCAAGATCTTAAGGAATTAGAAGTTCCCTTTTAGGAACCTAGGACAAAGATCAGACAGGTTCTTTATTATACAATATACGGAAAATAGAATTAGAATTGGAACTATTTTAAGTCAGCAAAAATGAAGGCCAAAAATTATGATCTTTTATGATGGAGAAACAACTGGAAAATATCATTTGATTAAAAAATGCATGGTCATTAAATACCATTAGAGTCTTTAATTTGCTTTTCACTCACTTGTTTCACTCACTTCTTCATTCATTCAGCAATATTTATTGAGTACCTCCTGTGCTAATCATTGAAGATATATTATTACTTTGTCAATGAAAAAAAAATGTATTTGTACAGTTGATCCTTGAACAAAATGAGGTTTAGGGGTGCCAGTACCTTACAGGGGCTTCCCCCTGGCTCAGCAATAAAGAATCCTCCTGCAGCACAGGAGGTGCAGGTTCCATCCCTGCATTGGAAAGGTCCCCAGGAAAAGGGCATGGCAACCGTTTACTAAGATGCAAAGTTAGAGTTGCAGGATAAGTTTTAATGGCGCAAAATGAAGACTGCAGCCCAGGAGAGAGCACCTCAGACAGCACTAAGGAATTGTTCAAAAAAGGCAGTGGGGAAGGCCAACATATAAGATTTTGGTGAGCGGGGAATTCAGAGCATCAAGTACTTACTTTACCAAAGGTCTTCTGTTACTTAGGAGGAGCTGATGTCACCATGAAGGGATTTAGTGCTTTTCTAGAGATGAGGAGATGCATGGATTTGGATCAGGAAATCAGTTCCTGAAACTATCTGACTACCTAAAGACCTGTTCCCCAGTTTCCCTGGAGCACAGAGTGCCTCATTCTCCACCCTGAACTGCCTTCAGGGCGTGTTGAGGGTCAACAGCTGCAGCCACACAGGGTTCAGTCTCTGCAGAGGCAGAAGGCACATGCCCTTGGCAAGCACCAATCTGTTGATGCAGCCCACTCCAGTATTCTTGCCAGGAAAATCCCATGGGCAGAGGAGCCTGGTGGGCTACAGTCCATGGGATGGCAAAGAGTCAGACACCGCGGTGCAACTAAGTGCGCGTACACACACACACATACACACACACACACCCTGCAGTCAAAAATCCCATATAACTTTTGACTCCACCCCCACCCAGACTTTACTCATACTTGACTGTTGGCCAAAAACCTTACTTTTTTTTTTTCCTCTTTTGCTTTTTGTTTGTTTGTTTCGTTTGGGGCTGTTGGGTCTTCACTGTGGCATGCAGGCTTCTCTGGTTGTTTCGTGGGCTTAGTTACTATGGCATTTGGTATCTGAGTTCCTGACCATGGATTGAATCCATGTCTCCTGCATTGGAAGGTGGATTCTTTGTCACTGGCCCACAACAGAAGTCCCTAGAAGCTTAACTGCTAAATAATTGATTAACACATATTTTGTATGTTATATGTATTATATGTTCTACAATAAGTGAACTAAAAAAAGAAAAATGTTAAGAAAGTCAAAAGAGAAAATGCATTTACAATGTTGCTGATGAATTTACGGTTCTTGCTTTGTCATGAAAGAATTCAGAGATGAAGTGATAGTAAATGAATGTCTTTAAAAAAGGCAAACACACTTCACAGAATGTGGGCCATCTCAGAAAGCAAGAGAGAGCCTCAGTATACAGTGTGGATAGTATTAATGGACTGGGTAATTTCATAGGCTAATAAGTGGGAGGATTATTCCAATTATTTGGGGGAAGAGGCAGGGATTTCCAGGAATTAGATCACAGTGCAATATTTGACCTTTTATGGTTGGCCTCATAACTGTCATGAGCTAATGGGCGTGTCATTCAGCGTGCTAACAAGCATAAGATGAGGCGCGAGGTCCTACTGCAAGTTGACTGCTCCGTCATCTCGGACATAGTTCATTCTAACCAGGCTTTGTCATGGTTATATCATGCCCTGCCCCCTTCCCTCCTGTTTCAACCGTATATTTATTTATTTATCGAAAAAAATTCACAGACCCACACAGTTCAAACCCGTGTTGCTCAAGAGTCAACTGTATTACATGGAAAAGAGGAAAGATGAACTATACGAAATTACTTGCTCATTTTAATTCCAATGGAAATGAGTCTGAGTTCTGAGATAATTGTTAATTTTGCTTGTCAAAAATAATGTTAAGAAGGCTCCCAATGTATAAAATATTAGGAGTCAAGTCTAGATTTGTGAAGAATTGAGATAGGAGCAGTAGAAAAAATATGGATGTTGTTTGTTTAACCACCAAGCTGCCATTTGGTCTTATGTTTTTAAACAAAATCAAGAAGTGCTTTGAAATGTGATGTGTTTTAAACTGTTCTTTTTTTGCTTTCCTGTAATTGGAGCAACATACTAATTTCTACAAGTTGTGACTACTAACAGAGAGCAATCACCTCACAGACTTGTACCGAAGAGATGAGACCATCCAGGTGACAGGACACGGCCATGTGCAGAGTCCCCGCTTCCCAAACAGCTACCCTCGGAACCTGCTTCTGACCTGGAGGCTCCACTCCCAGGAGAAAACAAGGATACAGCTAGCCTTTGACAATCAGTTTGGATTAGAGGAAGCAGAAAATGATATCTGTAGGTAAGTGTGAAATAAAATCCATATTAGGGTCGAATTCCAAGGTGAAGAAAAGATTTCAAATATTGCATCAAACTTCTCATTCGGGCCCTATCCAAAATATGTGACTTCTTTTTCAAAAAGCCTTTATGTCCATCCTAATGTACAAAATAAATTGAAGCATAGTCTCTATGGAGGCCTGGTAACCTGGCACGACTCACAGAAGTTCACTCCTGCGGCTGCAGAGCCAGGCTGTGTGATTTCCAGAGAAGGAGGATCTGGGCGATTTCTTTTTTTCTGGACCAGGCCTAGAACAACATTTGTGAGCAGCTGGACACATCCGGTGTCCCAGGTCACCTGCAACCATGTCCCGTGGCTTGGGTGCGAGCTTTCCAAGACTTAAGGAGTGTATCCCCTGCTGGGCTCCAGGAACTGACTCAGCACTGGGAGAGGGTGATGGTGAGGACCCTGCCAGGGCCTTACCTGAAATCATAATTTTATATGTGTAAAAAGAAAGAGAAGGTAAGCTCCCAGGGCCAGCGTGCTCCTCAGAGGTCTGTTCCCTCCTGCAGTTTTGGGTCAGCAGAAAATGAAGGCTGCACTGAGATAGTCTTCTCCCTTTTTAGCATATTTTTCACCTTGGCTGTTGTTCTTCGAATAGTCCACTCACAGCATCTTATTCCCTTAGTTTGCATGCGTAAAATGCAGAGGATTTTTTTTTTTCCTCCCTATACTTTACTGCGTGCATTTGTTCTGCATTGCCAATGAGCTATTACTAAACTGCTAAATTCTTTCAGCAGGTTTATTTTACTCTGAATAATAAAAATCAGGTGCCTCAAATTTGGCTGTCCTTTGTTGCATGTTTATTACGCAGACAGCTTTTATTATGTTGCTATTTTTTTTCAAGAAAAATAGCACTCACTGTTACTTTCTAGGACCATAGAGGGTAATGTATGCTGGAAAGTAAAGATGAATACATGCAGGAAGGGCCAGTTAATATTTACAGAGAGAATAAGCTTGAGGAGATCTTGTGTCTTTTCAACCTTAAAAGGGAGAATTCATTTTCTGTGCTTAAAAAAAAAAAGGGAGAGAGAGAGAGAGATCATGGAAACAAAACAAAAAGCCAGTGTTAAAAGATTATTAAAGATGATGTCATTGAAGAGATACTAGTCTCCACTCCCATGCAGGGTTTTGATCTGGTAGTGACTAAACCGTTTGGGTGTCCTAATTAGGAGAAGAAATTAAGGACAATTTTTTCCCCTAGTTGTTGGTCAATTGCTAAGTGGTGTCCAACTCTTTGCGACCCCATGAACTGCAGCACACCAGGCCTCCTTGTCCCTCACCATCACCCAGAGTTTGCTCAAATTCATGTCCATTGAATTGGTGATGCTATCTAACCATCTCATCCTCTGTCGTCCCTTTCTCCTCCTGCCTTCAATCTTTCCCAGCATCAGGGTCTTTTCCAATGAGTCAGCTCTTCGCATCAGGTGGTTCAAGTATTGGAGCTTCAGTTTCAGCATCAGTCCTTCCAATGAGTATTCAGGGCTGATTTCCTTTAGGATTGACTAAAGGATCCCCAGACCATTCATCAAATCAGGTTGTTCCTAAAAGTTTATAGAGGGAGGTAAAGAAGTAAGAGGTAGAGGAGAGAGGAAGAAGACAAAGAGATCATGACCCTTCCTGAAAACCAAAATAGTGCTTTGAGAGTGAAAATTTTGCTAATAGAGTATATAAAAAACAAAAGTGACCTCTTGTGTTATTAAAGTTTCAAGTATACTCTTGCTTAGTGTAGTGAATATGATTCACATATATTGTATATAAAATGAAATGAAGTTGTTTCTTCCCATCTGTTGCAAAACTTCCTTGGTGTCTATATTGCAATATTTATTGTACTAATGATGATTCTATCTTAGTACTTTTAACTTTCCAAGCACTATATATCAAGTAGTTAATTTGCATAGCACTCAAGAGATATTCAGCTGGTAAAATTACATAAACCTTCTTATTTTGCTCATTGGGAAACTGAGGCAAAAGAGATAAAGGCCCCACAGATTATTTTCAATGAAACTGAGTCACCATTTTATTATACTCACCTGCTTCTTAGGCCACCCTGGCCCATCCAATAAGAGCTCTGAGGTCTATCGGTAAGACTAGTTAAATCGTATTGGGTTTTCTTCATATTCAGATGTGATAGTTCTCATACTCACTGCTTTTGGTAATCATGACAGGAAAATATAAAGTACATTTGAGACTTCTACCACCGTTCACCCTGAATATTTGCCCTGAGTGTTCATCATTTGTGCTGTTATTTTAGCATCTGAAGTCATATGGGGGAGAGGTAGGTTGAAGGACTGAGACACTGATGATCAGAACTGAAAGATACAGAGTTCAGCTCTCAAGTAGAATGTTTTAAGATCTGAAGTATCTCAAAATAGAATAAGTGATTCCTAGGAGATGTCAGTTCTGTCTCTGAACATGTTTTACTCTGCAACGAAAGAGTGGGATATTGTGCAGGGACTTTGAGGATCTAATGGCTCCATGGAATATCTAAAATGCCTCTCCTGTCTTTTCGATCCTGAGATTCTCTGTTTCTCTGACCAGTGTCAATGATGAACCCATGGTCTTACCCTCATTCACATACAGCCCAGATATTTTCAGTACTGGCTAGGGCACATCACTGCTAAAGGCATGTGCTTTCGATTATGAGAAATGTCATTGTTTATGATACAATCCTTCCAAAAGATAAGTTCCAAAAAGAGAAAATAGTTGTTTATTTTATAATTTTACCATTTATTTTCTACAATGAAATTGCTGGATTTTATGCTGTGTGGGTATAGACCATTTCCTTTCCTAAGGAAATGCTGGATGTGGTAAATTAATTCCAAGTGGGAATTTGTTTTAAAATTTGATATAAACATGTGGGTGTATAATTGAAGCTACAGGCTTCCCCAGTGGCTCAGTGGTAAAGCATCCACCTGTAATGCAGGAGATGCTTGTTCAATCCTGAGTCAGGAAGATCCCCTGCAGGAGTGCAGGGAAACCCACTCCAGTATTCTTGCCTGGAGAATCCCATGGACAGTGGTGCCTGGAGGGCGGGGTCACAAAGATGGGACATGGCTGAAGTGACCGAGCATGCACACACGCACACAACTTGAGCTACATCTCAAATATGACAAGAGATTGTATTTATTGGTTTCTCCAGGAAAAACTTTATAATAACCTAGATGCTCAGAAAGTTGCCTATTTTGATTTTTGACAATTTAGAAAGAGTTATGAGGCTTCCCTGTTAGCTCAACTGGTAAGAATCCGCCTGCAATGCAGAAGACCACTGTTCAACCCCTGGGTTAGGAAGATCCCCTAGAGAAGGGATAGGCTACCCACTCCAGTATTCTTGGGCTTCCCTGTAGGCTCAGATGGTAAAAAATCTCCTTGCACACTGTTTACAATAGCTAGCACGTGGAAGCAAACTAGATGTCCATCAGCAGACAAATGGATAAGAAAGCTGTGGTACATATACACAATGGAATATTACTCAGCTATCAAAAAGAATGCATTTGAGTCAGTTCTAATGAGGTGGATGAAACTGGAGCCTATTATACAGAGTGAAGTAAGTCAGAAAGAAAAACACCAATATAGTATATTAACGTGTATATATATATGTAATTTAGAAAGATGGCAATGATAACCCTATATGCAAGACAGCAAAAGAGACACAGATGTAAAGAACAGACTTTTGGACGCTGTGGGAGAAGGCAAGGGTGGGATGATTTGAGAGAATAGCATTGAAACATGTATATTACCATATGTGAAACAGATCGCCAGTGCAGATTTGATGCATGAGACAGGGTACTCAGGGCTGGTGCACTGGGATGGCCCTGAGTGATGGGATGGGGAGGGAGGTGGGAGAAGGGTTCAGAGTGGGAAACACATGTACACCCATGGCTGATTCATATCAATGTATGGCAAAAACCACCACAATATTGTAATTAGCCTCCAATTAAAATTAATTATTTAAAAAAGAATCTCCCTGCAATACAGAAGACCTGTGTTTTGATCCCTGAGTTGGGAAGATCCCCTGGAGAAGAGCATGGCAACCCACTCCGGTATTCTGGCCTGGAGAATCCCATGGACAGAGGAGCCTGGTGGGCTATAGTCCACGGGGTCACAAAGAGTTGGACATGACTGAGCAACTTTCACTCACTCAAGGAGGATAGACTGAAAGTGTATAAAAGTTTTTCCTCAGAATAGACTGTTGAAGTTTGAATTTGAGAAATCTAGTCCAAGAACTGGTTTTTCTTCTAAACTTCATTTCAGATAATAGGTCATGAGAAATCACGTATGTTAGTTTTAATTTCTCAGTGAAAGTATGAATTTCAAAGTCTATTTTAATCAAAACTTATTTATGTTAAATTGGTACCAGGTATGATTTTGTAGAAGTTGAAGACATTTCTGAAACCAGTACTGTTATTAGAGGACGATGGTGTGGACACAAGGAAGTTCCTCCAAGGATAACATCAAGAACAAACCAGATTAAAATAACATTCAAGTCTGATGACTACTTTGTGGCTAAACCTGGATTCAAGATTTATTATTCTTTTGTGGTAAGTAGCTTAACCACCCTATGATTAAAAGCAGACACTGGTTAGATGACGTTTAGAGAGCATTTTCTGTGATTAAGTTCAGTGGTGTGAAACTGAACGAGCTGTGTTAATTGTCTGTGGTATGCTTTGTCCCTGCCTTGTGGCCAAAATGTTAAAACTTTATTTAGTGAGGAATGCCATTTTAGATCTGTTAAATCAATGCTTGGGGCCCAAGCATTTTGAAAGAAAGCACAATGACTAGAAAAAGTAAAATTGTTTGCAGTAAAGCATATACTATTTTCCCTTTGATTCAGCTGAAGCAAAATAAATGTACAGCCAAAGAGAAGGTATGTGATATTTGAGAAATTTTCTATGTAATTCCAATCACAGAAGAGTTCCAGTGATTTTAGTTTAAATTATGACCCAAATTTGGGAATGATCTATGTTATAATCATAGAACCTCAGAGTTAGCAAGCATCTTAAAGATTGGACTATAATTCAGGACCCAAGGGTTGATTTTTGCTTACTCTACTCATGTTTATTTTTGCTCTCACATCTGCTTAAGCACCTCAGCAGCCATTTTAAACTTTAAATGCTTCTGCTAGAAGATGTTCAACCTCATATTGAGGTATAATCTATCTTGTAGTTAAGCCTAGTTGTTGGGTCATACATGGTCATGGATCTTCTTTACTCAGTCATTCATTAGTAAAACAATATAAAGTTCCTTGGAGGAGGAAATGGCAACCCACTCCAATATTCTTGCCTGAAAAATTCCATGGACAGAGGAGCCTGGCAGGCTACAGTACATGGGGTCAGAAAGCAACTGAGCATTTGCACACACATAAAGTTCCTGCTTATTATCAGACAGTCTGATAGGTGTAGCAGATAAAAGGCAAGTAAGAAGACAAGAGTTTTTGAACCTCCTAGAGCTGATAGTCTGGTGGAAATGACAGTTAAAAAGCAGTAACAACTAAGAATGAGGAGTAATAAGACAGAAGGACTGGGTGTTTCAGATGAAGCACAGGGAGAAATTGGGATAATTTTCCTATGCATTACCTTTAGGATAGATTAAACATTTCTGAATCCTTGAGTTGTTCATAGCATATTTGCCTCTTGCTCACTGGCAGCATCATTAACTCTCATTCAGTTTATTGCTATCCCTTTTCAAAATGTGGTTGCCAAAATAGAACTGCAGTACTACAAATGGCGTAAATTTGTGGGTTTTCTCTTATGAGTTAAATTTAGAGCAGGAAAATATCTTGATTTTTTAAAATCTAATGTGGTTTCTTCTCTCTCTTTTTTTTTTGCATTATGATGAGTTATTAAATTCTAAGTAAGTTCTACATCAGAATACTATAAATGAAAAAATAGCATGTGGTGATCCTGGTTCTACTTTAATTTGGGAATAATCCATCAAGAGTGATTTACATTATTGCATACTCATGCAGTGCTGCTCAGCATTAGAATGGAAGTATGACCCTTTGGTTTCTGCATTTCTTTGCTTTTAATGTGTTCAGTGATGCATCTGTTCTCAATTTTTCATGGACAAAGTGGTCTCAGCATGTTGGAATGGTGATGTGGCAGAATGGCTTAGTTAAGGACCTGTTTTATTCCCTCAACGTATCAAGGCCTGTTAGTGCTCATGTATATGCTTTTTGTGAAGCTTTGGTTATGACTAAGTTAAATGATCCATAAGTCAGTTAGAAACATGCTAACTCTAATATTATGTCTTTAAGGCAAAATAACTCCTTTTCATTGAAAAAAGCAGTGCAGATGTGGATTTAAGGAAAAGGGAGTATTTTCATTTGAGGTGTTCTGGCTTATCTTGCAGGCTTGTCTCTCATTTCCTAGCTGCTGTTGGGTGGAGTATTAGATAGACTATAGTTTGGATGTAAACTCTTTGGCATGACTCCACTCACTTACTTATTCACCTCTATGAGTACATTCAGTTGTGTTTTTTACAAATGATGGTTGTCGTAACATTTTTTGTCATACCAGCCTCTTGGTCTACGTTCATTGCAAATAGCTCTAGGCTCTCTTTTCGCTCCTAATAGGCTTCTGGCACTAAATATCAATTAGGGCCAAAGTGCTTTGGTGGCTGAATTCCAAGAGGTAGAGTGAGCATAACCTTCAGGTGTATATAAACTCTAGATTTGTGTGACTTTTTGATAAACTCTTCTATTTGAACCTTGTTCAACAGGGATCATTTATGACTTGACCAATGTTTTGGAAAGGTCATTTTATACATGTTTAAATTTTTCTTGGAGAAACCTTAAAGCAGAGTTTATGAAGTCAAATGCTACAGAGACCAGACTTAAAACTCTTAGTGAGCCCTATATAAAATTAGAGGGAGACAGTAGGATTAAAAATAGTGAGCCCTGATGTATGTAAGTCATATCATTATGCTGCCCACACTATACAGTGCTGTTTGTCAACTATATCTCATGAAACTAGAAAAAATGACAAGCCTTCTTTAGGTGTATTTAAATAATGAATTTTAAAATGTTGTACAGACCTACAGAGCCTTTTGAATTTGGAGGCAGCTGTTTTTCAATTCTTCCTTTAAGGCATAGCAGGTGTTGGAGAAATTTGGACTGATAATTGTTCCTGAGCAGTCACCATGCTCTATGGTGCACAGCTATTTGGATAGGTCAAAACCCCCTCCCTTCTCATCCCCACCTTTCCACTTCTCAGCCTTCTGTCAAACACCTCTCCTTCCTACCTCATGGTTCTCCAGTTGTTCAAGGGCCTCCCTGGAGGCTGTAAGTTACAGGTACCCAGGACGTAAGATCCCACTGCACTAGAATCACATCTATATGGTTCATTCTTATAACATTTTTAGAATAAGTGTGGTGTAATTTTTAGTCTATTTTTCACTCCAGCAAAGTGTGGGAGACTGACTAATGGGAAAACATCATGATCACTTAGTTTTGGTCAGCAATCATTCTTATAATTGCTACAATTTTGTCTGATATGCTAATTCAATTGTCTACCTTTTTTTCCAACACCTACCACAGTCTTTCCTAGGGCAAGGCAGCACAGCCACAGGGGACCACATTGCTATAAAGTGTATTTTGTTTCAAAGAATGTTTCCCCAATTATTAATGCATGATATAGAATGAGTCTCTTACCTATTGGTTTTATATCCATAAAATGGGGATAATAATTGGAGTTAGTGTGAGATTTTAAATTAATAGCAAATACTTATAATAGCACCTAGGATATAGTGGAAGTGCTCAATAAATAATGGTGATAATGATCCTATCTTTGCCATCACTATGTGTGTGTGTGTGTCTCCTCCAGACATAATAGATCAGTATCAGTATGAGTTCAGTTGCTCAGTCATGTCTGACTCTTTGCCACCCCATGAATTGGAGCACTCTAGGCCTTCCTGTAAAACACCAACTCCAAGAGTCTACCCAAACCCATGTCCATCGAGTCGGTGATGCCATTCAGCCACCTCATTCTCTGTCGTCCCCTTCTCCTGCTCCCAATCCTTCCCAGCATCAGGGTCTTTTCCAGTGAGTCAGCTCTTCACATGAGGTGGCCAAATTACTGGAGTTTCAGCTTCAACATCAGTACTTCCAATGAATATTCAGGACTGAGTTCCTTTAGGATGGACTGTTTGGATCTCCTTGCAGTCCAAGGGACTCTCAAGAATCTTCTCTAACACCACAGTTCAAAAGCATCAATTTTTCGGCACTCAGCGTTCTTAACCGACAACTCTCACATCCAAACATGACCACTGGAAAGACCATAGCCTTGACTAGACAGACCTTTGTTGGCAAAGTAATGTCTTTGCTTTTCAATATGCTATCTAGGTTGGTCATAACTTTCCTTCCAAGGAGTAAGCGTCTTTTAAAATCACGGCTGCAGTCACCATCTGCAGTGATTTTGGAGCCCCCAAAAATAAAGTCTGACACTTTTTCCACTGTTTCCCCATCTATTTCCCATGAAGTGATGGGACCAGATGCCATGATCTTAGTTTTCTGAATGTTGAACGTTAAGCCAACTTTTTCACTCTCCTCTTTCACTTTCATCAAGAGGCGTCTTAGTTCCTCTTCACTTTCTGCCACAAGGGTAGTGTCATCTGCATATCTGAGGTTATTTATATTTCTCCCAGCAATCTTGATTCCATCTTGTACTTCTTCCAGCCCAGCGTTTCTCATGATGTACTCTGCATTTAAGTTAAATAAGCAGGGTGACAATATACAGCCTTGTTGTACTCCTTTTCCTATTTGGAACCAGTCTGTTGTTCCATGTCGAGTTCTAACTATTGCTTCCTGACCTGCATACAGGTTTCTCAAGAGGCTGGTCAGGTGGTCTGGTATTCCCATCTCTTTCAGAATTTTCCACAGTTTATTGTGATCCACATAGTCACAGGCTTTGGCATAGTCAATAAATCAAAAATTGATGTTTTTCTGGAACTCGCTTGCTTTTTTGATAATCCAGCAGATGTTGGCAATTTGATCTCTGGTTCCTCTGCCTTTTCTAAATCCAGCTTGAACATATAGAAGTTCACGGTTCAGGTATTGCTGAAGCCTGGCTTGGAGAATTGTGAGCATTGCTTTACTAGCGTGTGAGATGAGTACAATTGTGTGGTAGTTGGAGCATTCCTTGGCTTGCCTTTCTTTGGGATTGGAATGAAAACTGACATTTTCCAGCCCTGTGGCCATTGCTGAATTTTCCAAATTTGCTGGCATATTGGGTGCAGCACTTTAATAGCATTATCTTTTAGGTCTTGAAATAGCTCAACTGGAATTCCATCACCTCCACTAGCTTTATTTGTAGTGATGTTTTCTAAGGCCCACTTGACTTCACATTCCAGGATGTCTGGTTCTAGGTGAGTGATCATACCTTCGTGTTTATCTGAGTCATGAAGATCATTTTTACAACAGTTTTTCTGTGTATTCTTACCACCTCTTATTAATATCTTCTGCTTCTGTTAGGTCCATACCATTTCTGTCCTTTATCGAGCCCATCTTTGCATGAAATGTTCCCTTGGTATCTCTAATTTTCTTGAAGAGATCTCTAGTCTTTGCCATTCTGTTGTTTTCCTCTATTTTTTGCATTGATTGCTGAGGAAGGTTTTCTTATCTCTTCTTGCTATTCTTTGGAACTCTGCATTCAGATGGGAATAGCTTTCCTTTTCTCCTTTGCTTTTTGCTTCTCTTCTTTTCACTGCTATTTGTAAGCCTCCTCAGACAGACATTTTGCTTTTTTGCACTTCTTTTCCATGGGGATGGTCTTAATCCCTGTCTGCTGTACAGTGTCATGAACCTCCATCCATAGTTCATCAGGTACTCTATCTATCAGATCTAGTCCCTTAAATCTATTTCTCATTTCCACTGTATAATCATAAGGGATTTAATTTAGGTCATACCTGAATGGTCTAGTGGTTTTCCCTACTTCCTTCAATTTCAGTCTGAATTTGGCAATAAGAAGTTCATGATCCGAGCTACAGTCATGATCCGAGCCACAGTCAGCTCCTGGTCTTGTTTTTGCCGACTGTATAGAGCTTCTCCATCTTTGGCTGCAAAGAATATAATCGATCTGATTTCGGTGTTGACTATCTGGTGATGTCCATCTGTAGAGTCTTCTCTTGTGTTGATGGAAGAGGGTGTTTGCTATGACCAGTGCCTTTTCTTGGCAAAACTCTATTTGCCTTTGCCCTGCTTCATTCTGTACGCCAAGCAATGAACTATTTGAGGGTAGGACAAGTGTCCTATGTATATTCTACACAGTGCCTTATAGATGGCTAGTTATGATGTTTGTTGAATTGACTCCTACTTAGAAAATGATTCAATTTCATATTTCATTTTTTTCTCTCCTACTGAGCTTTCTTTCCTAATTTCACTCAGTTGAGGAGGATAAATAACTATCAGGGCTTCCCAGGTGGCACAATATTAAAGATTCTGCCTGTCAATGCAGGAGGTACAAGAGACGTGTATTTATCCTCTGGGTTGGGAAGATTCCTTGGAGTAGGAAACGGCAACCCACTCCAGGATTCTTGCCTGGCAAATTTCATGGACAGAGGAGCCTGATGGGCCATAGCCCATGGGGTCACAAAGAGTCGGACACAACAGACCACACAACACAATAAAAACAGCAGATACCATCAGAGAGCATGATGAAGCAGAATGGATAATGTTATCAAATTGTTGGCAAAATGTGTTTGTCTAAATAAACTAGGCTCTGCCATCACAAATTTCGTTTGTTGGGGAATGAATGGATTGATTGAACTGTTAGGGATCTCTTTCTGAAGACCATTAAGTCGATTATTGGAAAAGTGTCAGTTATTAGACTCCAAGCGTGTGGTGTGCAGCCAAAGCCTCAGTTTTGTCATCTGTAAGATTGTGATCATGCTGCCTGATATACAATTAACTAGTTATTGGTTAAGTAACTTTTGTAAGCCACCCTGCCTGGAACTTAGTAAAATTACACAAATATCTACTGCTCTTATTGTTATCATTATCACTGGTGTAATTATTACTGTATCATCAGGTGATAAGTGGACTTGGCAGACTTGTACAAACAGCCCAGTTGTCACTGCGTGTAGGTATGTATGCACATATACACGTACCTCTGACCATAATTCACTTCTGACCTCCAAAGTAAAAGCGTTTTATTTCATATTGTAACAAACATTAAAAAAGCCTTTTATTTGTATATATGCGTTTAATGAAAGTGAAATTGAAGCCTCTCGGTCCTGTATGACTCTTTGTGCCCTCATGGACTGTAGCCCCGCAGGCTCCTCCATCCATTGAATTTCCCAGGCCAGAATACTAGAGTGGGTTGCCATTTCCTTCTCCAGGGGATCTTCCTGACTCAGGGATGAAACCCAGGACCCAGGTCTCCCGCATTGCAGGCAGACGCTTTTACCCTCTGAGCCACCAGGGAAGCCCACGTTTAATGAAAAGTATATTTTAATTCAAAAAACCAACACGATAATGTAAAGAAAAAATAAATAAATAAATTTAATTTAAAAAATAAATAAATAAAAATTTAAAAAATAAAAAATTAGTTTTAAAACTTGTGTTGAAATATAGATGATTTACAACATTAAAATATTAAATATTAAGGTAAAACTTAAATTACTTGAAAGCTAGCCCAAACACTTTTGTTTTATTAACAAACTCTAGTCTATTTTTAAAATTGAATTTAATAATGCATTATAAAGATTTCTAAGATAAAAAAGCAATTTTATCTGTTACTTAACTGTGTACCTCTATAGTTTGAATCAGCTTCAAGTAGCACAGTTAAAATTCCCACTGAAGTTTAAACTCCACACAAATCATGGTTTTTCATTATAAGTAATTATTTAAAATAGATGCAGAAAGAGAAGGGGATAGAAAAGAAGAAGATGAGGATGCAAAGCAAAAGAAAGAATAAGGCCAATGAGTTAATAATGAAGATTCTGATTTATAACCGCTTTCAGAGATTCTAATTTTGCTCACCTAAAACTTACCAGTTGGTGAAACAAAAACAAAATAATGATGGGCAATTCATTGTTATTCCCATAAACTAAATTCTCAAAGCTAGAAATTAAAGGACCTCATTCACTTTCCCTACAAAATGTGGAAATTCCATATTTATTTCCATTGTCAGATAAAAATTGTTGAAAGTTTTTGAACATCCCTGGTTGTTCTGACCATGTCAACCCCAGGACTGTATATAGAGCCAAAGATTGTCAAAATGAGGATGGTGATCACATGGCAGATCCTGTTTCCCTCAACTTCATTTCAGTATATCCTACTGAAGGTTTGGTGATGTGGAAGATACAGTATTTTTATTAAATGCCTACTGTATGCTAGACGAAGCTCAGTCTAGGGTCCTGGAGATAGAACTGTGAGAAAGATAGGCAGATCTCTGTCCTCAGGATCTCACACAGTTGCTGTTGTTCAGTCATGTCTGACTCTTTGCAATCCCATGGACTGCAGCACACCAGGCTTCCCTGTCCATCACCAACACCTGGCGCTTACTCAAACTCATGTCCATTGAGTTGGTGATGCCATCCAACCATCTCATCCTCTATCGTCCCCTTCTCCTCCTGCCTTCAATCTTTCCCAGCATCAGGGTCTATTCTAAGGAGTTAGCTCTATGCATCAGGTGGCCAGAGTATTGGAGTTTAAGCTTTAGTATCTGTCCTTCTATGAATATTCAGGGTTTATTTCCTTTAGGATTGACTGGTTTGATCTCCTTGCTGTCCAAGGGACTCTCCAGTGTCTTCTCCAACACTGCAGTTCAAAAGCAGCAATTTTTCACTGCTCAGACTTCTTTATGGTCCAGCTCTCACATCCATACATGACTACTGGAAAAACCATAGCTTTGACTATACTTTGTTGGCAGTGTCTCTGGTTTTTAATATGCTGTCTAGGTTTGTCATAGCTTTTCTTACAAGGAGCAAACATTTTAATTTCTTGGCTACAGTCACTATCTGCAATGAGTATGAAGCCCAAGAAAATAAAATCTATCAGTTTCCATTGTTTCCCTATTTATCTGCCATGAAGTGATGGATCTGGATGCCATGATTTTAGTTTTTTTTTTTTTTTTTGAATGTTGAGTTTTAAGCAATTTTTTGATTCTCCTCTTTCACTTTCATCAAGAGACTCTTTACTTCCTATTTGCTTTCTGCCATAAGGGTGGTGTCATCTGCATATCTGAGGTTATTGCTTTTTCTGCCAGCAATCTTGATTCTAGCTTGTGCTTCATCCTGCCTGGCATTCCACATGATGTACCGTGTATATAAGTTAAATAAGCAGGGTTACAATATATAGCCTTGTTGTACTCCTTTCCCAATTTTGAACCTGTCCATTGTTCCATGTCCTGTTCTAACTGTTGCTTCTTGACCTGCATACAGGTTTCTCAGCAGGCAGATAGGGTGGTCTGGTGGAAACAAACAATAAACATTTATGTAAATAAGAAAGTAAGTACATATACTCAAACATAAATTTTTTGAGGCTCAATAGTAACTAGAAAGAGGATAAAAGAGAATAGTGTAACAGAGGATGATTGGAAAAAGACCCACTCCACTTAGAGAGTCTAAGAAGATCTGTGTGTGTAAAATCTGAGTTGATACCAAAAGAGAAGCCAGCAGCACCAACACCATGGGGAAGTATGGAAGAAATGCTTTAAGAAAAAAAGACAGCAAATGTTAAACCCTGAAATAGAAAAAGAAAAATCTTTTCTTTGATAGCAGTGAATCTCTTGGAATCTTGGGATTCCAGCCACTGTAAGGAGGCAAATATAAGAGAGGGAAGTAAAACAGTAGCTGATTCCTCTCTCAGCCAAGTGTCAGGTTTTCTTATCCTCATCTGAGCCCATCCTATTTTGTATGTTTCTCAAATCTTTTAGTACTTAGACCAGGTGAGGTAGCTAAACTCGGAGAGTTAGCTCAGGGCAGATACTAAGAAAGTATCAACAAGATAACCAAGTGTGCAGCAGAAAGAAAAACCAGGGTCATGGTCTGTGTCAGACAGGAGGGTAGTGCACACATACCCCCAAAGCCCCAAGTGAAGCTCGTAGCAGTAGGATCCCAAGTTGGCAAGCCCAGAGGTGTCAAAGGATTTTGGTTGAAGCAATCATTCCTAAGGCCAGAGTCTTGTTGCAACACTTCATAGGCAAATGTAGATAAGTATTCTTATTTAAAGTTTTACAGATGTTCTAAAATTTCACCAATTACAGAGATCATTTTTTGATAAACTAGGAGCCTCATTGGGAAGGTTAAATGAATCAGTTATTTTAATCAACTTGCCTTCGGAAAACCTGAATACATAATGAGAACTTTGATTGATTTCATAAGAGTAAAGAGCAAAATTCAATATAGTCCTGGGGCAAAGGATAACTTAACAAGGGGTATGGCTAGGTCTAGAAGCAAAGGATAGTGGTTGAGAATAAAGGGAGGTGGGCTCTTGCAGATGGGGTGGGGAGCAGAAGAGGAGGGGGTAGGTAAAAATAGGCTTAAGGAAGCAGGAAAAGACAAGAAAGTGAGGTAGAAGGAAATCGTATGACAGTATTTTCCCCTATGGAATTCAAGACATTTTTGCTAGTTGTATATTCGTTTCAATGCATTATTCAAAGGACTTTTTATTGGGCATCTATTATTTTTCATGCACTTTGATAAATACTGGGTAGTGAACAAAATACAACAAGGTTCCTATCCTTGTAGAACTTACAGTTTGGCAGACACAGTCCTGATGATGATAAAATATATTATAAAATAATAATAAATAAGAGCATATAACTCCAGGTTATTGTGAGGAGTAAATATGCAGGGCAATGTTTGTGAAGTGTTTAATGCAGCATGTGGCATATTATAATCTGCTGCTATTAAACCATGCATTGCATGAAGACTGATTGTAAGAAAAATACAGAATCTTGGAGAACCAGTGCTTAGACCAACCCTCTTCTTTTGTAAGTGAGGCAGCAAACTCAGATCAGGTAAGTTTACTAGTGAAACAGTGAACACAGCTTGTGAGTTTGTGATCACAGAGCTCACACATGTGTTATCCAAGAGATGTGAAAGCTGTGGACCCTACCCAAAGAAAAATAAATATATCTAAAGTTGGCACAAAGTACCAGGGAAACCCCCAAATCTTATCTGTGATGGCCCTTAGATGCAGTTAAGAACCCCACACATATTGCCTCTGCATGTTCTCTGATTTGGGGAATGTTTTCTTCCATGTTAGCTAGTCCTCCCCAACATAAGCAGTGTTTGAAATAGTACTTTATTACTGTTATTAATTTTCCTCCTAAAACCCATGCACTAATCACATGAGCAGATGACTCCCCAGGTGCTGAGTAAACACATTTCAAACTTTATGAGGGGTGCTGTTTAATGACAGTTGGACAGTCCAGTATCCTGTTTATCTAGGATTAAGTTATACGGACTTGCTACAAGAACACTTTTATCCTTAAAAATCATAAAGATGCACTGATATTGAATGACTGGATCTCTTTATATACATATCATTTTTTCTCTAATGTGCTTTTTGATGTACTAATATTTTGGTAGATGAAGAAAGTGAGAAAGTTGAAGGAAAAAGCTGTTCAATTATATTAGAGAGTGATTTGCATATTAAAAATATGCTTAAAGCAGAGCAATATTTCTTTCTTAAAAAGCTTTGAAGAACTGAATCTCGTAAGAAAATATCTCTACCTAATGTTCACTTATCAATTCAACAGATAATTCTGAGAACTTACTGTGGATAAGAAGAAGAAAATTATATTCCTTTGAGGGAGAAAGACATATTAATTATAAAACACTGAATTATAGTGATGAAATATGCATGGAATATTCTGGGCATACAGGGAAGAAGAACACTTAATCTCACAACAATGGGACTTGCCGCTGTAAGGAAAGAAAAAAAAAATTTCAACTGTGTAAATTAGACTGACAGAAGCCAAATTAACAAGAAAGAAGCAACCAGATTATTCACACATACATATCACACACACGTGGGAGCACTCTGTTGAGTGACTCAGAGTCATGGTTAGAACCTGGGCTTATATGACATTTTAAACAAAGGATAATACATTTTCAGAAAAGGGACAAGACAATGGAAAAGGACTTTGAAGATTCTAGGGCAGAAAATGTTAGAAAGGTGAATATATGGGATAACAAATGGAAGCAAAAGATTAGCGAGAAGAGTTTGTTATGTGGATTCATCTGCTGCCTCACTTGGCTGCTAAGGGTGTAGAGTTGTCTCTGATGAGGCGAGAGGTGCCACCTTTATGAACATATATGCTTATAGGCACATAGGGGGAAAACAGACCGTTCCTGAGCCTGCTTCTCAGTTGCCTTCAGCTCAATATAATTCTTAGGCCGAAGTGGCATGTTTGGGGGTGGCGTATTCCACTATACTTCACTGGACTGGGTCAGGGAGGGGAGCAGACCCTGAGAAGAGAATGCTGCCTAAACAAAAGCATGAAGTCAGAGAAGCCAGGCATTTCAGAGTATTTTGATGAGCTAATTCAAAGGGTTTCAGCTTAAGGCTGCTAAGAATTTACTACCTTTCCTTATTTTTGCCAGTAGAAAGGAGATGCATGCATGCTAAGTCGCTGCAGTCATGTCTGACTTTTTGCAACTGTATAGACTGTAGCCTCCAGGCTCCTCTGTCCACAGGATTCTCCAGGCAAGAATACTGGAGCAGGTTGTCATGGCTTCCTTCAAGAGATCTGCCTGTTCCAGGGGTCAAACCTGCATCTCTTACTTCCCCTGCATTGGCAGGTGGGTTTTGTTTTCTGGGTTATTTTTTTGTTTTTGTTTTTTTTTAACCACTAGAGTCACCAGGAAAGCCCAGAAAACAGAAAAAGTCAAAAGATGATCAAAGAAGCAACTTTTTTAATGGTGGCCCATAAAATGGCAAAGCTGAGGACTTCCTTGTAAAACTAGAGTGGAGAATTTGGCTGTGACCCAAGGCCAAAATATGGGTGCAGCAATACTGTGATGCAAATTCAGAATCAAGGATTCTTTCCAGGCTCTAAGGGGATATACTTACGTGCCCCTCCAACTGCATGGAAGATCACAGGCCTGGTTAAAAGTAGTCACCAACAGGCGGGAGAGCCGCTGAGGACAGGACAGCTGACTCCAGTCCCAGCTGTGCCTAGCAGATGGAGCGGAGGAGAGCTGAGACCCTTTCCAGGGGCTGACATCAGAAAGAGGCAACCCCACAGAGAAAAGGGGAGAGAGGATGAGGAAGGGAGGGAAGATGAAAGAAGTGGTGAAGAGAAGGAATCTAGGAAGGAGAAAAGCAAAAATGCCTGTTAATGTCTTTATAACTGTAGGTTGAGGCAGGAACATGGAGAAAAGCATTTCTCCTCCAGAAGAGCAAACAAAGCTCTTTGTGTCCTTGAAGGGTCCAAACTCACAGTGATTTTTGTGGTTTTTGTTTCAATCAGTCATCTTTGGTAACAGTCCTTGGGGACTCAGTCCTACCTACCTCTGGTCCTAAGGAGAACTGGGCAACCCCCTTCCTCTATGTAAGAATCAGCCATTCCGTCTGGGAAATAAGATTCCTGGAACACTGAGGAGATGCCAGTCTTCTCTCCCAGGTGAACTAAAGAATGATTAATCAGTCATACAGACAGGACTTATTTAGCCTTGAAAATAACCACTCGTAACATCCCTTTATCGGGGGGAATGTGGCAGAGTAAGGCTGACCTCCATTCAACATTGCTTCTTTCACCTGTGAGAAAACTGAGTTATGTATTCAAAGTGACTCTTCGCTTATTTTGCAATTGAAAATAGGAGCCAGGCAGGGAAAAAAAAAATTAAAAGAGAGATTGAAAAGGCATGGAAAAAGCAAGACATGAATGCATTATCAGGCGATCAGAGCTCCTTGGCTGGGCCCTGCTCGCGGCTTCCTGACTGGTCTCCTGCCTGCCTTCGGTCTCTCCTGCAAGTAACTGCCAGAGGAATAAGCAGAGCTGTAATCAGGGCACTTCAAGCTGAAAACTTGTGAATGAGTTTCAGTTTCCTGTGGAGTGCTGTGCAGATGCCTCAGACACCGACCCTTCTGTGCTCAGACCCTCCTCACGCTCCAGCTTCAGTTCTGCCCTCTCCTTCCTCGGAGTGCTCAGTCCAGACCTGCAGCCGTGTGACCAGGCAGTCCACGCTTCGTGACTGTCCTCCTCTTATCTCTGCAGTGGACTTTCCCACAGATACTTCCTCCAGAATCCAAGCCCTCCTCTCTGGGCCAGACATGTTCATGTCAAAGATACTGCTTGTTCTTAGCTCCTCACCCACAAATGTGCCTTCTCTTTGTCAGGCACCCATCTCCCTAGTCTTTATCAACATGATGGTTTTTCAGGGAAAAAGTGCTGTGTAGATATCCCAGCTACTTTTGAAAATACATAGAAAAGTAAAAAAGAAAATAAAAACCCACCATGGCTCCCATCATTAAGTACAACCACTGTGAGTATTTTGGATCTTTCTTTCCAGCTGTTTTCTTAACCCATAGAAACCTATGCATAGGTCTCAGTGTCTCCATTGGAATAAAAGCTCCTGGAGGGTTGGGAGCACCTTTTTCTTGTAGGTTTATCACAGGGCATTATACTAAGTAGGTCTTAACATGTTTCATTGAGCTGAACCAACAAGTATTCATTGAGTACCTGTGATGCACCTGATCGCTTGGAGTAGAAGCAATATATTGGGTTAGCCAAAAGGTTTGTTTGGATTTTTGCATAGGCTGCTACGGAAAAGCCTAAATGAACTTTTTGGCCAACCCAATATAAAAACAATCCCTGATGGTCTATAAAGAGACAATTGATTGTCTTTTTTCAGACTTAGGGCCAGAAAAACTCACTTGCTCTCACTCTATTGTTATAGTCATATCAATTAACCAACAACCCTCAGCTGTTTGGTCCAAGATTCACCAGGCATTGGAAGGGGTGGGGGTGTGAATGGAGAGTAGTAGCCACTAGAGGGGTCAAATGTCAGGGGACCTGTGAAATGGAACCAGGCATCATTATTCTAAAGTCTGCCTCTGCTACATTTAATTGCATGTGTAACAGCCTGACCTCTGTGTTTCTTATATCAGACTATGCAGTAGTGGTACAAACATGGTTCGATCCTCTATCAGTGCCGTTTCTGAGCCATCCTACTTCACAAAGGAAGTCAGCAGCCTTGAAAGACTCAGGACTGCTTGTGTGTTCTACTGCTCTCAGCTGCTCAGCCGTGTCTGACTCTTGGCGACCCCATGGATTGTCACTCACCAGGCTCCTCTGTCCATGGGATTTCCCAAGCAAGAATACTGTAGTGGGTTGCCAGTTCTGCCTCCAGGGATCTTTCTGGCCCTGGAGAGATTAAACCAGCATCTCCTGCATTGGCAGGTGAGTTATTTACTGCTGAGCCCTCCTGGAAAGCCCATCAGAATTTCTCATTAATTGTGAAAAGGCCTTTGAGGTCCTGATGTCTGTCCTACCTAGGGTCTTTACTGAGGCCTCAGGAGCTTTCCAGGGTTTTAAAAATACTCCAGAACTGTTTATCTGTTGCTTTTTGAGGTTTTCTGTACAGATTTGAGGATATATGAGTCAGAAACACTCAAATTCAAATCTATGAATTGATGTATCTATGAGACCTAGGACACATCATTCAAACTGTCCAAGCTGCTGTTTCTTAATTCATAAAATGAAAAGGAACCACATGCATCATAGAGCTGCCTGGGGATTACATTTCAAATATATGGGTTTGATAAACTATGTACAACAGATGGAACTATTATTATTACTGTTACCATCTAAATGTCTTTGGAGAATTAGAATCCAATTAAGTATATCCCAGGTTCTTTAAGAGACTTTGTGCCTTAGCTCATCTGGGTTGTCATAACAGAATATTATAGCCTGGGTGGCTTATAAGAAACAGAAATTTATTTGTCAGTTTTAGAGGCTGGGATGTCCAAGTGCATGGCACCCAGAGACTCAGTGTCTGGTAAGAGCCTGCTTCCTAGTTCAGAGACAGTCCTCTTTTTGCAATGACCTCACACTGCAAAAAGGGGCAGGGAGCTCTCTGGGGCCTCTTTTTATTAATATAAGAACACTAATCCCATTCATGAGATCTCCCCCTTCATGACCTACTCACCTCCCAAAGGCCCCACTTCCTAAAACTATCACATTGAAATTAAGTTGCAATATATTACTTTTGGGGAAACACACCAGTCAGTCTCTATGGCATGTTGGAACCTGACGGACACTGGGGACTTGGAGTAAGGTCAGGCCTAGGAACAGTTCTACTGTATGATTCCGTTTCCGAGGAAACTCACACCCTGAGGCAGAGTTGAGAGGAGAGAAAGCCAAAACCTAATAGCTCTGTTTTGTGAAACTACATTAAATGTATATTCTCTTCATTCCTTTTGGACTACTCAGCAAAATATCTCGAACTATACCTTTAATGTGAAGATTCTAAGTTTAGTAGTATATTTGGAGTTGAAAAGTTCCTTGATGTCACTCTTATAGAAGATATCCGTTCCTCACCTACAAAATACTGTACAACAGCCCCTTTGCCTCAAAGACAAGCTAGGTCTCCGAAGTCTATAATTTTTCAGGCTGTTGCTGCTGCTAAGTTGCTTCAGTCATATCCGGCTCTGTGCTACCCCATAGACTGCAGCCCACCAGGCTCCCCCATCCCTGGGATTCTCCAGGCAAGAATACTGGAGTGGGTTGCCATTTCCTTCTCCAATGCGTGAAAGTGAAGTTGCTCAGCCGTGTCTGACTGCTAGTGGCACCGTGGACTGCAGCCTACTAAGCTCTTCCATCCCTGGGATTTTCCAGGCAACAGTACTGGAGTGGGGTGCCACTGCTTTTTTCATTTTTTTTTAAGGCTATGAGTACTCAATGTCATATTCTGGCTTTTATTTTTCTTGAAGTGTTGAAAACAGTCATTTTTACAAAGAGAAAAGACACTAAAATGCCCTAGTATTTTAATCTCTGTGATATATCTCTCGACAACAGATAACAAAGAAATATGAATTCGAAATAGAAACATTTCTTTTAGCCATGAGAGACAACCTAGAAAGGGAAGGTATTTTTATATCATTAAAGAACAGAAATGTGGATATAAAATCTTAACCAAAAAATCAGTCCTGGAGGAAAATCTGTTATAACAGTAGAGCTCTAAATTAAAATTTAAGACCAGTACCTCATATTTATTTAATGGTACAATTAGTTAGAATAAACAACTATCCATGATCTATTTTCTTCTGCTCCTTTTGTAGGAATTTCCCTTGGGTATCAAACATATATGAAAATAAATGATTGTTTCTAAGTCCTGTTGTGGGCAGAATAGCAAAGCAGATCTAATTTTATATGTCCTCAGTTTCCTTTCAGAATCTTCTAAATTCAGTCTCTCATTCATTCCACATATATATATTTTTAAAATCTATTTATTTTTTTTATTGAATGGGAGAGGGGAGGGGAGGGTGAGATGTATGGAAAGAATAACATGGAAACTTACAGTACCAGATGTAAAATAGATAGCCAACAGGAATTTGCTGTATGTCTCAAGAAACTCAAATAGGAACTCTGTATCAACCTAGAGGGATGGGGTGGGGAGGGAGATGGGAGGGAGGTTCAAAAGGGAGGGGATGTATGTATTCCTATGGCTGATTCATGTTGAGATTTGACAGCAAAATTCTGTAAAGCAATTATCATTCTACTTTTTTAAATTTTTATTTATTTATTTATTTTTATATATGGAATTTATTTATTTATTTGTTTGTTTGTTTGTTTGTTTGTTTTGGTGGATCTCCATCTCTATGTCAAGTTCCAGTTCCTGGCAATACAAATAAGATGGGAAACCTACCCTCAAGAGTGTAAAATTAAACAGACCTACAGTGATCTGCGATAGCAGAAATATACCTGAGAAGTCCTGGGCGGGGAGACAGGAGAAAGTTGATAATTGTGTCTCAGGGAAAGAGAAGGTGGTCAGGAAATGATTTACAGAGGAAGCAGGGACTGACCCAAGGAAGAGGTGGGGAATCACTCAATCCAAGCTGAGGAACAACATGAGTGACTGACTGATAACAGCTAAAAGCCTTACCCATCCCAAGTTATTTGCATTTAAAAGTGATAAATCCTAAAGCTAAAAGGAAGAAAATTGGCCAAAAGCAATTCAAGCTTAAACCATAGAATATAATTTAGACAGCATGAAGCGTCACAGTTCAAAGAAAATGACTCTGAATCAAGTGTTTGCAGTATAACCATCTCAGGCTTTTTCTTTTTTTTAATATAGATGCTGAGAATTTACCCCAGACTTAGTGAATCAGAATCTCAGAGAAAGGGCCTGCAAAACTATTTTTTAAAAGTGCCTCAATTGATTCGAATGTGCTGCCCTGATAAGAACTATTTCCTTTGACAAGAATTCTTCATTTATAAGCAGAGCCCCAGAATCAATACTGTTCTTTAAGGACACAATCCTCAGCTTCATGTTTGCTACTCAACTCACCACTTCACTAGCACTGAGTTTACCACAGCTTTTTGCAGCATTTACGTGTTGACCTTCCTTGTTCTGATTTTAACTGGACAAGGAGCACTTTTAAAAAAACAACTATAAGCCTTAATTATATTGTTAGTTGCTTAATCATGTCACGTAGTAGGATGGCACTTACTTACTAAGTGTTCCTGGATGAATTAACATTCAGTAAGCTTCCAGAAGTCATTACAAACATATCTAAAGCACCTACTATATAGCAAGGACATAGTAGGAATGAATGAGATAAAATACGGGAAAGTCTTTTGTAAAATGTAAATGCATCTTAGTTTCCAAATATTGTAACAAACCTCCAAGTAAGCTTCTTAATTTCACTAAAAACTCAATAGGCTGAATTCACACTTTTACATCAATATAAATATATTTAAGCCCCATGAAAAGAGACCTCTAAATTAATTAGTTTCCTTAATTCCTCACATCAACAGCCTGCTAGTTCACATCTTCCTTTAGCGTGTGTTCTGTGTGGAGGTGACAGGAGAGGCGTGCACAGTGGCCGGTTTCAAAGACAGTATTCATGTTGTGATCTATTCATGAAAAAAGAAAGCAAAGCAACTTCCTTACCTCATTCACAGCATCTCACACATAGCACATCTCTTCTCTTCAGTAAACCAGATTGCATTTTGAAGGCACTATTGTTCCGACCTTCTGTTAAGAGAAAATTTCTTCAATTTCTGTTTTGAAAAAAATAGTTTTCTATCTCAGAGAAAATACACCTAACAAGGTCTGCTTGCTCAGCTGTTAACAATGAGAATGACAACCTTTACGATGAGAATACTGTTGGCGCCTGCAGCTTTTGTGTCTCTCACCCTCCCCTGGGCTGCCTAGTGCCCTGAGTTTGTTTTCAGTGACTTGCTATACAGTACCAGCCTTCTTTCCCCATGTGCTAATAATTCTATAGCCTCTACTTAAAATTCTACAAACTCTGCTGCTCAACACATTCCAGTTGGAATGACTACTGCCTCACTTTATTATTTAGACTGATGGTTTCAGTAACCATATTTTTAAAGGAAAATAAAAATTTCTGACCACAATTCTTTTAGGTTTATTGAGACCCAGTTTCCAACATGAAACGGAGGACTCCCCAAATCAGCAAACAGTTCTTGCACATCAGCAAAGTATCCAAGAGTTCAATTCCATTTCTGATACTATCTACTTGGAGAAAGCATCAGATTTCACAGGCTAAGGACTCATCCCACAAGATGAGCTTCAGACTGCTCACCTGTGCTTTTGACAGACTGGCTGTATGCCAGAGGTTCCGGGGGTTTGATTAATTTATTTGAGAAGCTCAGAGAATGTAGAAACATTTTGCTTACTAGCTTACTGGTTTATTATAAAAGGATGTATGTAGCACTGGAATAGCCAAATGGAGATGCCTAGGGCAAGGTACTTGGGAAGGGGCAAAGAACTTCCATGTCCTCCGCCAATGCACCACTTTTCCTACCTCTCACTAGCCCAGAAGCTCTTTGACCCCTGTCCTTTTGAGTTTTCATAGAGGCTTCATTACATAGTTATGATTCATTGAATCTTTGGCTGTTAGCAACTGACTCCACCTCTAGCCCCTAATCGATCCCTGGGTCAGGAAGATCCCCTAGAGAAGGATATGGCAACCCACTCCAGTATTCTAGCCTGGAAGATCCCATGGACAGAGGAGCCTGGTGGGCTACAGCCCAGGGGGACACAAAAGAGTCAAACATGACTTTGAAACTAAACCACAACAACCAGCCCCTTTCCCTCCCTGGAGGTCAGGTGTGGGACTGAATATTCCAGATCTTTTGGGTCTCCAGGTGACCAGCCTCCATTAGGTGTGGTTAAAAAAAGGTCAGATTTTTAATGTAACAGAAGAATTACTACTTTATAACTGTCCACATTAGGAGACTCTAGAGTTTGGAAAGTTGTGAATCAAGAACTGTGGACAAAGAGCATATGAGAAATGTATTTTGCTCATCTGAATGCTCAATTATACATTTATTGTAACAGAATCACAATAATATATTCCATTATCTCCAAATATATTTGTCGTTGTTCGGTTGCTCAGTCATGTCTGACTCTTTGCGACCCCGTAGACTACAGCACACCAGGCTTCCCTGTCCTTCACCAACTCCCAGAGCTTGCTCAAACTCATGCCCATTGAGTCAGTGATACCATCCAACCATCTCATCCTCTGTTGTCCCCTTCTCCTCAAACTTTCTCAGCATCAGAGTCTTTTCAAGTGAGTTGGCTGTTTGTATCAGGTGGCCAAAGTATTGGAGCTAAGCTTCAGCTTCAGTCCTTTCAATGAATATTCAAGATTTATTTCCTTTATGATTGACTGGTTGGATCTCCTTGCAGTCCAAAGGACTCTCTAGAATCTTCTCCAATACCACATTTCAAAAGAATCAATTCTTTGGTTCTCAGCCTTCTTTATGGTCCAACTCTAACATCCATACATGACTACTGGAGAAAATAGCTTTGACTATGTGGAACTTTGTTGGCAAAGTAATATCTCTGCCTTTTAATATGCTATCTAGGTTTGCCATAGTTTTTCTTCCAAGGAGCAAGCATCTTTTAATTTCATGGCTGCAATCACCTTCTGCAGTGATATTGAAACCCAAGAAAAGAAAGTCTGTCACTGTTTCCATTGTTTCCACATCTATTTGCCATGAAGTGATGAGACCAGGTGCCATGATTTTAGTTTTTTGAATGTTGAGTCTTCACACCCTCCTCTTTCACTTTCATCAAGAGGCTCTTTAGTTCCTCTTCACTTTCTGCCATAAGGGTGGTATCATCTGCATATCTGAGATTATTGATATTTCTCCAGCAATCTTGATTCCAGCTTGTGCTTCATCCCGTCTGCCATGTCATATGACATACTCTGCATATAAATTAAATAAGCAGGGTGACAGTATACAGCCTTGACATACTCCTTTCCCAGTTTGGAACCAGTCCATTGTTTCATGTCTGATTCTAACTGTTGCCTCCTGACCTGCATACAAGATTCTCTGGAGGCAGGTAAAGTGGTCTAGTATTCCCACCTCTTAAAGAATATTCCACAGTTTGTTGTGATTCGCACAGTCAAAGGCTTTAATGTAGTCAGTGAAGCAGAAGTAGATGTTTTTCTGGATTTCTCTTGCTTTTCTCTGATCTGACCAGTGTTGGCAATTTGATCACTGGCTCCTTTGCCTTTTCTAAACTCAGCTTGAACATCTGAAATTTCTTGGTTCATGTACTATTGAAGCCTCACTTGGAAAATGTTGAGCATTGCTTTGCTAGCATGTGAAATTAGTACAATTGTGCAAATGTGTGTATTTTTTGCTATTGACCTTCTTTTGGATTGGAATAAAAAATGATGTTTTCCAGTTCTATGGCCACTGCTGAGTTTTCCAAATTTGCTGGCATATTGAGTGCAGCACTTTAACAGCATCATCTTTTAGGATTTGAAATAGCTCAGCTGAAATTTCATTACCTCCACTAGCTTTGTTCATAGTGATGCTTCCTACAACCCACTTGACTTCACCCTCCAAGATGTCTGGTTCTAGGTGAGTGATCACACTGTCATGGATATCCAGGTCATTAAGAGCTTTTGTGTATATATTTCTTCTGTGTATTCTTGCCACCTATTCTTGATATCTTCTGCTTCTGTTAGGTCCGTACCATTTCTGTCCTTTATTGTGCCCATCTTTGCATGAAATGTTCCCTTGGTATCTCTAACTTTCCTGAAGAGGTCTCTAGTCTTTCCCATTCTACTGTTTCCTCTATTACTTTGCATTGATCTCTGCGGGATGCTTTCTTATCTCTCTTTGCTCTTTTTTGGAACTCTGCATTCAGATGGATTTATCTTTCCTTTTCTCCTTTGCCTTTCAGTTCTCTTCTTTTCTCAGCTATTTGTAAGGCCTCCTCAAACAACCATTTTGCCTTTTTTGCATTTCTTTTTCTTGGGGATGGTTTTGATCACCACCTTCTGTACAGTGTTATGAATCTCTGTCCATAGTTCTTCAGGCACTCTGTCAGATCTAATGCCTTGAATCTATTTGTCACTTCCACTGTATAATCATAAGGGATTTGATTTAGGTTAAAAATTAGATTTAAATCCTCAAATATATAATAACTAATAATTGGCCCTCCCTTTCTTGTCCTGATTTTGTAGGTGAAGAAGGACTGCCAGTAAGATTCACGTCTATACACACTTGGCATATCTGAGTGAAAATGTAATAAAAATAGAACAAAGTAATACATATATCATTTGATTTGTCTATGTATACTCACTCATATACTGTAACTACCAGGAAGGAATTGAAGCAGCTGATTCAGCAAATATAATTATGGAGAATCTGTTGTATGCTTGGCACTATGGGGGTTTCATTGGACCTAGTCCAGCTTTTGAAGAAAAAACACTTATCAGTATTAACACTTAGGATGGAATAAAGGTTGTTAAAGAAACATGGCAAAGCGCTATATGGTCAGTCGCTCTGTTGTTGGAGGTGGTGGTCAGTCAGGAAAGAGGACCACTGCTTCAGAGAGCTCAGACGTCCCATTTTTAGCCTCATCCACCCTGGTGCAGTTTAGGCAGGAAGGAAACCGTGGGAGGATCTATGCATTTTTCTCTTTCCATTTGGAAAGGTGCTAAGACTTTTCTTCATTAACAAGCACTCCCCATTTACCTCCCTAATGCCTCAATATCTTTCTCTATGAGCTCCTTTTTTCCTCCCTATTCATGTTAGTCTGGATATAACTACCAGAATCTCTTCCCTAGGCAATACACAAGAATCTCTTTCATCCCTTGTTTCTCTGCCTATAGGACAGTCATTGAATCTCTTTTCACCAGAGCAGCCAAAAGACCTTTCTAAGGCCCATACCCAAACAAATCTGCAATTCCTCTTTTTATAACCCTTCAGTGGTTCTCCATGACATGTGATGAAATCCAAATCCCACCATGGCGATAGAGCACACTGTGGTTTGTCTCTGTCTGGTCGTTTGCTTCATCCTATGTCCTAGCTTATCTCTCCTGCCTCCAGCCACACTGAGTATCATAGAGTTCTAGGAATAGTTGTGGCATGTTCATAGACCCTGCTAATTAATTTGTGTTTCCTTTCTTAGTAGGGGATACATCAAGCCTCTGGAATTTGAATGCAGACTCTGCTGCTTACTTATTGTAGACCACCAGTGAGGCTTTCAGCTCTCCAAGACTTAAGATTCTCCTAAAATGCAAATAGTGAGTTGTGGAGTCCTTGGTAAGGCTGGAGCTAATATGTCCTGGTACAGAGGTTTACGCTTAGTAGGAGTGCAGGATTATCACCTGCTGCTGACCTTTCAAAACTCCTTTCTAAGCATCACCTCTTAAGTTGAACTTATTTCTATATATGTGTACAGCACTTTTGTTCTTTGAAAATGCGTCTATAACAATGTGTGACACTTGTTTATATGTTAGTCTAACCCCTAAATCCCATGAAAACAAGGGTCCTATCTTACTGATATCTTTAGGCCAAACCCCTGCCAAAATTCCTTGCATATAATTAACACTCACAGTACATCTTGGACTTCCCTGGTGGTTCACAGTAAAGAACCCACCTGCAGTGTAGCAGATCCAGGTTCAATCCTTGGATCTGGAAGATCCATGGAGAATAAAGAGGTAACCCACCCTAGTATTCTTGCCTGGAGAATTCCATGGACAGAGGAGCCTAGTGGGCTACAGTCCATGAGGTTGCAGAGTCAGAAACAACTGAGCAGCCAACACTTTCACAGTATATCTGTATTGGTCAAATGAATGAAATGTTGGTGTCAGACTTTTGTGAAAGTTTCTTTTGATATCGGCCAGTTCATTGAAGCTCAACACATAAAAACTAGAAGCAATCTTTAAAATTCTCCACACAACATCCCCATGTTGCAGTTGAGAACCACTGTATCCATGAAACAGAAATATATCCACATTTATACTGTTAGATGGTAAATTTCTCTATAAGTAAATATGTTTTAATGTGCATTAAGATTTGCACCATTTCACTCCAGCTTCCATTATTGGCTCATAGGATTAGATGTGAACTTATCACTTGTTGTTTAGTCGATGGGTCATTTCTTTTTTGTGACTTCATACTCCATCACCTGCCAGGATCCTCTGTCCATGGGATTTCCCAGCAAAAATAGTGGAGTGGGTTGCCATTTCTTTCTGCAGGGGATCTTCCAACCCAGGGATCAAATCTGCATCTCCTGCATTGCAATCTCGCATCTCCTGCACTGCAGGTAGATTCTTTACTGCTGAGTGTCCAAACTTAACACTAGCATATTCTCAATAAGAGGGAAAGAGTGAGATTAGTATGAATGACTAAACAATTATTTTCATTATGCAGAAACTATCAAATATTTCTGCTCAAAATTCATTGTCTTTAATCCATTCTTCATCACTTAAATGCCCATGAGCAAGAGAATTGGGATTTAATAAAATATGAAAAAGTCACGTATTTAATTTATGAATGGTTAAAAGAAAACATTTCTAATACGGGATTTATAGCAATAAATAAAATAGAAAAATTTCTTTCTGCTGTCAAATCATCTTTCAGAAGCTGCAAGTTTAGGATTGGATGTATACATTTAAAGATGCATTATAAAATGGATTAATATTCCCACTGTCTTTGTTGCTTTTTCCTCAGAGCAATTTCCTACAGAGACTCAAGATATTAGTGACAAACATGACTTTCACAACAATAGTCTAGGCAAACCAAAGATTTACAAACTATAGGCCTTTTAGGAAAATAAAATTAAAAAGATATTGAAATAATAAACATAAAACTGAAGCTATGAAGACAGAAGATAGATGCTCAGTGAAAAAGTTGTAATGCTCCTAAAAGCAGAAATGGAAAACTCTTGTGGGTCATTCATTATCCCTCCATCACAGCAGTGGGGTAGATTTCTTTCCAAAGGTGGATCTTTGAATACTTTGTCCACTCTGGTATGAAATGACTTACAGGATGGCTTTTCTGCTACTTCCATTGTGAGGCCATTTCACAATTTAATAGATATCACTACTGGGGAAGCTTTGTAGATTCAGAGTCTACATTTTCTGTTATTCAATTTCATGCTCTGACTTTTAGTTATTGCCCTCAGGGAACATGGTAAATAATTCTTTCCCTTCATGGTGACACATTTTGGATTCTTAGAAATTTGTATCATACCCCTAAGTAATTCTCTAAAATACTTTATATATAGTGTACATCAAAGTACTTAATTCTTCTGTCAATAAACAATATATTTAGTTTTTATAATCTTGTCTCATAAGTCATTTTTCTCAGCCTGTTAATCAACCAGATCTTCTGCAAATCCCCTCAAGTTTGTCAAATCTTCTATGAAAATACTTGCAAAATGATTTGGTAATCTCTCTCCATCTCACTACTGCATGGCAGGGATCAACAATTGATTCCTAGTTCAGATTGGAGTGCTCTTGTGTTTTGACATCTTTGCAATATCTTAATAGCTCCCTCCATAGCTTTTTATCACTTGCTGTATTTCATAGGAATTCCTCCACTGAATTCTTAGGTAAAGTAATTCCACTATTAGATCCGTGATATCAAAGGAGTTCTAACAACTTTTTTTAATTAAAACTCATTTCATCTGTACTACATGTGATATAGTAGCCATGTTATAGAATAGCTTTCCAACAATTGTTGATAGAGATAGATTTAGTAATTTCCATGTTCTTTCGGCTCTGAGATAATCTGTATCTAAATGCAATATCAACATTTCCACATAAAGAAATCTAAAATATGCTGCAAAATCTGCCCCTACAAAGACCCTATACATGTACATTATACAAGTAATTGGAGTTACTGAGGGACCATTGTCAGGTTAATAATTTAATTCCTCTGAAATGTATAGTGTATATAGGTAGGAGAGCCATCTTTTCTGTTTCTTTTGGATTGATTCTGCATGATCATCTGTGTTGGGAAGACTCTACTTTCTTTTAAATTTCTAAGGTTTTCTTTTTAATATTAAGTGTTACATATCTTATAAGATGGTCTTTCCTTTTCACATCATTCAAGTTTAAGAGTTCTCCAGATATATCCTGAGGAAAGCAAAATTGAAAAAGACACATGTATTCCGTTGTTCATTGCAGCACTATTTACAGTAGCTAGAACATGGAGGCAACCTAGATGTCCATCCACAAATGAATGGATAAAGAAGTTGTGGTATATGTACATAATATGTAACCATAAGAAGGAACGCATTTGAGTCAGTTCTAATGAGGTGAATGAACCTAGAACCTATTATACGGAGTGAAGTAAGTCAGAACGAGAAAGATCAATATTGTATTCTAATGCATATATCTAGAAAAAAATGGTACTGGAGAATTTATTTACAGGGAAATAATAGAGAAACAGACATAGAGAATAGACTCATGGACATGGGCAGAGGGGAGGAGAGGGTGAGGTATGTGGAAAGAGTAACATGGAAACTGATATTACTATATGTAAAGTAGATAGCCAATGGGAATGTGCTGTATGGCTCAGGAAACTCAAGCAGGAGCTGTGTCTCAACTTAGCGGGTAGGGCTAGGAGGGAGATGGGAGGGAGTTTCAAAAGGGAAGGGACATATGTATACCTATGGCTGATTCATGTTGAGGTTTGACAGAAAACAACAAAATTCTGTAAAGTGATTATTCTTCAATAAAAAATTAACAACAACAACAAAAAAGAGTTCTTCAGTTCCAGAATTACCATTAATATAAAAGTTACTTGTTGTTGTTTTGTCTTGAGTATTTTATTGTTATCAGGATCTGCATTTTTTATCTTAAAATAAAATGGATAAATTTTAAAAGATTTTGACCCTGTTACCAGTGGAATCTACAAGAATCTTGGCAATATCTTGAAATTCAGTACTAAAAGCCCCTGAATAAATAGTTCTGATATCAAAGGACAGAAATACAGAGAAAAAAAATTTTTTTCACAGTGGCCTTAAAATAATTGAATTAACCACCTGCTGCCCAACTTTCATAGTATTTATGTTAAGGATAGTTTAACAAGAAGAAGCCACTTTTGGAGATAAAACCAAATGTCAACAGCTCTCTCACTGCCAAAAAAGTGGATTTAAAGGATCTTTAATTGTTGCACATTTTAAAATGTTTGAGAATAGAAATAGTCATTAACTCATAATCCAATATTTAAGTCACTACTGTGAATAAAGATAGCTTAAAAACGAACTGGCCACCTGAATATATGGTCTTTAAACTTAAAAATTGAATCCCCCAGTGATAGATAATTGATCTTTATTAAGAATCTGAGAAGGACATTGTCACATTTTGTCCTAGAAGCCTAATTGGTTTTTTAGTCTTTATTGAGAACCTAATATGTCCCAGGCACCATACTGGCTCCTGTGGAAACATGAAAATCAACAAAAAGTACACTGTAAAAATATTTGTATACTCTGGAAGCATCAGAACTATTGATGCTTCTCAAAGGGAGTTATTCAATTTGTGTTCTAAATAATGAGGTAGAGTTAGCTAAATGGGAAAGAGATGGGAGAATTTTCCAAGCAAAGGGAGCAGCCTCTTCAAGTCTGAGAGGGCTGATAAAGCATGAAATAATTCTGAAGTTTTGAGGGGGAGAAAATGAGTGACTGGCTAGAAAAGTTGTTGGAGAGGACCGCAGGATTCAGATCATAAAAGTTTTGATGTACTTCAAGTTGTTCAGAGACTCAGAGATTTGGAGCTTGGAAGTCACATAGATAGCACAGTCCTTTTTGTTTTGATTTTATGTTTCAAGACCAATATGGCAGATCAGTGGAGGACAGATTGCAATTGGGTAAGAATGGAGAAAGACTAATTAGGAAGAGTCATCCAGGAGAGATATGGCAAACTCTTAAAGAGATAGTTTTGAAAAATTTAGAAAGTATAATCTGAAGGATTTAGTGACTAATTGGGGAATGCTTCAACATGACTCCTAAATACATGATGTACACAATTAAGTGAAGGTGGGCTTATTTTTCTAGGAAAGATGAGTAGGTTTCATGGCAAAACTGATGAGTGCCATTTTGAACATGTTGACTTTGTGGAGATTATGGGATATCTGATGGGAGGTGACCAGAAGGAATTTGGCAAAATGATTTCAACAGAGATTTCTTGGCCTGGTATATGGAGTCAGGCATCATTTATATATGGAAAGTGAAAGTGTTAGTTCAGTATTGTCCAACTCTTTGCAACTCCATGGACTGTAGCTTACCAGGCTCCTCTGTCCATGGGATTCTCCAGGCAAGAATACTGGAGTGTGTTGTCATTCCCTTTCCCAGAAGATATTCCCAAGGTTTGCTCTTTTGCCATGGTTCGATCCCTGGGTCCCCCGTATTGCAGGCAGATTATTTACCATCAGAGCCACCAGGGATCTAAGCCATCATTCATGTATAAGTTATTGTTAAAGTCAAGTCAAGGCTAGAAATGGTACATTGGCTTTGGCAACTCAGGAGCTTTTAAAAATGTTAATAGTCTTTACATTAGAGTGGTGGAGCAAGAATCGGGCTGCTGTGAGATGAAGAGTGAATCAAATTTTCTGTTAACAACAAATGTAAATGGCTGTTTCAGGAAGCTTCAGGGTAAAGGGATGCAGATTTGAAGAAATGATATCTAGAGAGGTTAAATGAAGAAAATACTTCTTTAAATGATAAAGAGACTCAAACGTTATAGGTTACATGGGACTGGTAAGTAGAGGAAAAGTTAAGGTACATGAAAAAGAAAGCTAATACAATGTGATGGGTTCTTAGTTTTACTCGAGCAGACATCCAGGTGAAGAATGATTGGTCTGCTCTAGAACAGGGCTTTTGCAGGACAAGCACCAGAGGACAGCTGGATGGTTAGAAACTAATGATAAGGGAGGACTTGAAGTGATAGACTGTGAGGTCTCTAACATCTGCAAGAGACTAGTACCTTGGAGGAACATGTAAATATTAAGTGGAAGCCTAAGTGAAGAAGAGAGAGAGTTAGCAGCAGGTGATTCAAGGGCATCCAAGGATATGGAAGGCATGGCTGCAGAATTCACTGTCTGTTTCAAGTTTCAGAGGAAGTGGCTAAAGTCAGGGTAGGTAAGAAGGGACACTCGAGTTGAGAGTCAAGGGCAGTTTCTATGCTATCTGACGTCATTCAGGATGGTGGTGATGAAGCAGACAGAAATATCAGAAGACAGATGCTGTGGCCCTTAGTAAATATGGGGAAGTGGCCAGGACTTTAGTAGTAGTAACAATGTGTAGAGAGAAAGCAGGGACTAATAGGTGAGTGACTTGTGTTTCAAAGGGGGTGATTGTAAGTTAACTTACCTATGCCTACCATGTCTTTAAAAGAATATGTAAGAAACATAATATTGATTGCCTCCGAGTGGCATCTTTTCTGTTAGATTAGGGCTGTACAAATGTTTTGTATTAAAACTATCAATGAAACATGATAAAAATCACAATGATGAATGAGAAAATGAAAAATGATAAAACTATCATTCTGAATGTTTCAGGATGAAATCAGAGGAAAGGCAACCCAGAGCCACATGCCCAGCTTAGCAGGGTTTCAGAGTGGGAGCCCTCGTTGGTCAGGCCTGGAGGGAAGGACTGTTTTGAGTGTAGAAAGGGAGAGAGTGATCAGTGAGGGCTTTGAAGGTGTTGAGATTGTTGGTCCAAAGTGATGCATGGTTCTAAATGACATTGAAAAACAGACGTCTATCAGAAGTGATGCTGTGCTTATGGTACCCTATTTTAAGATTAATCTACTCAATAGTTTTTAGACTAAAACCATTCAACCAGTGTCAGAAACTCAATTTAAAGTTTCCTATTTTATTTTTGAAGAGAATATGGAGTACAGGCTAGCACAGCTCCCAAAAGCAATATTCTTTACTGTGTACAATGAATCATCAGCTTTCTATCCCATCAGTAAACTAAAGAAGCTGGCAGAAGATAATGTAGTGTTCTCATGAGAGAAAAGATTCTTGTTAACTTATGTTCTTATCTTCTATAAAAGTTTGTGTCTTTCTTTGGTTATTGCTGCTCTTAAAAGGATAGTATCTTCCACTTAACACAAGAGACTAGGTGGTGTTTTTCTCTTCTTTATCCTGATAAAATCTGATCTATGCATTGACTGAATAATGACTGTAGAGGTTGACTCGCCCTAACGAGGATGAGCAAAAATAAATGGAGCCATAGAAAGCAGTAAAGCAAATATCTAGCGTCCTTAATGTAGCTTGATTTGACACTGTGGTTAAATTCAAAATTGCTTTGCTCTGAGCAGTCTTTCTCCCCACCTTCTCCACCTCCCATTTATCCTCCATTCTCAATAGGAAGCTGCCCAGACATAGCTGGGAATAAAATGGTTCTAATTAGATGATACTTCCCTGACCCGGATCATCCTTGGCTTTTGTATATGAAATGTTATTGTGCAGTTCTCTCTTCACATTACAAGGAAATATGAACAAGTCCCCTCCTTTTTCTTGTTCTCTGAGAATAGCTATGTGCTGAGACAGAAATGCTCAGTACTGTCAGCTTGCTGAATCAGGTTCTGTGAATCAGGCCAGCCACACACGCTGTCACTCTTTCCTTCCCAGTCTCTGGGAGAGAGGCCAGGAACCTTTTTGTTCTTCCAACCTGAATATCAAGAAGTTGTTGAAGTGTCGGGGTTTTCCATTTTGTTCAGCAGAGATGTTCCTATTATTGAGGAAGCCTCCTCTAAACATGTCAGTCAGAATGACAGTTCACCAGAGACCTCTGAAAGGCAATGGGCTTCACATTAGGGTTAAGACTTCTATGGTCAGCATTTGAACACTATAGATGCTGGGAGCGGGACCATTCATTCTACACAATTCCCAATCCACCTTCCCCCATAGGCACTGGATTCTTTCCTGCCTGTAGATGAAAGTGTCAATTTCGGCTGTATTATTTCTAGCCATAAAATAAAAGAAAGTGAAGTCACTCAGTTGTGTCTGATTCTTGTACTGTAGCCTACCAGGGTCCTCCGTCCATGGAATTTTCCAGGCAAGAGTACTGAAGTGGGTTGCCATTTCCTTCTCCAGGGGATCTTCCCGACCCAGGGATCGAATCCAGGTTTCCCATATTGCAGGCAGACACTTTACCATCTGAGCCACCTGTGAAGCAGCCTAAATATCTAGCCATAAATATCCTATTAAATAGCAGTATACATAGTATTGTGTAAAACACGGCATTGGATTCAAATAAAATTGGGGAATTTTATAGTAGTTGCATTTATTTTAAAATAGAGCTTTCATAACTTTAACAAAGGCCACTGGCTGCTACTTTTGATGACTACAAACAATGTTGCATTTTGTAGACTGTGAACTTAATGACCCATAATATCCCCCATAACTTATTACTTTGTGTAAAAGGAAATATTATATGCTAATATAGGATGTGTTTATTGCATCTGCAAAATATTACTTAAAGGATGATTGTTAAAGAGACAAGCTAAATTGTACAAACTTTCCCCTGGCTTCTCACGTGTCAAATGCAGAAGGAGCAGAGTGAATGTAGCTCAGTATCTGTGTATCAAGGTGTGCAAATCATTTTACCCAAAATCAAGTTTTACTATACAGAGGAATTAGTTTAAATGCCTTTTTTTTTCCTTGAGAAAACTTACACTGTTGATAAAATATTGGAAGAGGACAGTATTTTTCAAATGCATCTAGTATGGGATTAACCACTTCCCAATGTACCACCCTTGGGAAAATTTCTGTCTTTTTGAAATATAAATATTACCTGAAATAATATTGGCCAAAATATCGTGAGAAGTATATACTGTACTGCAACAATAACAGGATCGGAGCACAAAGACTGGGATAAGGTTTTCAGTAAATCCCACCTTCAAACAGGAATGCCAGTGCCACCAGCTGTCTTCAGGGGAGCTTTACCTGTTCCCTGCACACATCAGAAAGGATAGCTACTCCTCCTCCAATACTGTCAGTTGTCCCTGCAAACAGCAAATTTTTCATTGTCTTTCTTCAATAGTGATAGACTGTGGATAAAGCAGAGTAGAATTTGGGAGAGAACTATAGAGTAATACAGTGTGCATGGGTTGCCACTGGAGGATTTAGGGAAGAAACAAATGTGACTAGAAGATACTCTAGAGGTCTGAAGAACTACTTAGAGAAGGACTAACTTTTCTTGATGCTTTTGAGCATGATGTGGTTTAAAGCTTCGCTTCACATTTCATTGGTCAAAGGCAGTCACATGGCCTAACCTCCCTCAAGAGGAAACAAAGTGCACACCTCCTACAAGCAGAGCACCCCGGAGAAGCTCTAAGAAGGCAGACCCAGGGGAGGGGGGCAGCACCGTGCCTAGAAGCTGAAAGCATTGGTCGATGATTTGGAAAGCCTCTTCCAGATCCAAAATTAGACATTTTAATTCATGAGTTAGAAATAGCAACAACTCATTTGGTTGTAGAAATATTTTACCAGGAAATAAGAGACTAATTTTTGTTTTTTTTAATTTTTTACTTATTTAATATTTTATTTTATTTACATTATCATGTTGATGGAGCCTATTATACAGAGTGAAGTAAGCCAGAAGGAAAAACAACAATACAGTATACTAATGCATATATATGGAATTTAGAAAGATGGTAACGATAACCTTGTATGTGAGACAGAGACTAATTTTTAAAATGGCCCAATCCAAGAATGAGCAGAGCACCTGCATAAATCAGCAGTTTACATATGCATTATAGGTTTTTATATTTAAATTATTTCAACTACTTTGAAAGCAAGTTCCTGGCCTTGAAAGAAATTTTGTTTGATATTTTGATGAATACATAAATAACACTCCTTTAAATAGGTATACTCAATATGTAGCTCCAGTACTTTGGCCACCGATGTGAAGAACTGACTCATTGAAAAAGACCCTGATGCTGGGAAAGGGAAAGATTAAAGACAGAAGAAGAAGGGGACAACAGAGGATGAGATGGTTGAATGGCATCACCGACTAGATGGACATGAGTTTGAGCCACCTCCAGGATTTGGTGACAGACAGGGAAGCCTGGCATGCTGCAGTCCTTGGGGTCGCAAAGAGTCAGACATGACTGAGCGACTGAACTGAACTGAACATATGTTTGTTAATTTATTGTCATTTAGTCGCTAAGTCATGTCCAGCTCTTTTGCAACTGCATGGACTGAAGCCTGTCAGGCATCTCTGTCCTTGGGATTTCCCAGGGAAGAATACTGGAGTGGGTTGCCATTTCCTTCTGCAGGGGATCTTCTCAACCCAGGGATAAAACCCTGGTCTAATGCATTGGCAGACAGGTTCTTTACCACTGAGCCACCAGGGAAGGCATTACTTTTTATCTGAAAAAATAATTTTACATTCATCTGTTCCTGTCTCATCTGTTCCTCATATGGCCATGTTTGTTTATTGACTCCATAATCACTAAAGTATGTCTAGAACAGCATGTAACATGTAGTTAAGTACTCACTAATTTGCTAGGGAATGGCACAGAACTACCTTTGTAGGGAAGCTAGCAGAGACATATATGGGGCTAGAGGAATGTATCCTAACCCTGAGGAAAATGCTGAGTGGTAGCAGAAATGACCAGGCAGGAAATCAGCAAAGTTCCTCTATAAGTAGACCCAAGACAATTACTTTAGAGATCGAATTGCCAGCATCTGTTGGATCATTGAAAAAGCAAGATAATTCCAGAAAAACATCTCTTCTGCTTTATTGATTACGCCAAAGCCGTTGACTGTGTAGATCACAACAAACTGTGGAAAAATTCTTAAAGAGGTGGGAATACCAGACCACCTTACCTGCCTCCTGAGAAATCTGTATGCAGGTGAAGAAGCAAGTTAGAAGCAGACATGGAAAAACAGACTAGTTCCAAATTGGGAAAGGAGTACATCAAGGCTGTATGTCACCCTGCTTATTTAACTTCTTTGCAGAGCACATCATGTGAAATGCCTAGCAGGATGAAGGGCAAGATGGAATCAAGATTGCATGAAGAAATATCAATAACCTCAGATATGCAGATGATACCACCCTTATGACAGAAAGCAAAGAGGAAATAAAGAACCTCTTGAAGAAAGTGAAAGAGAAGAGTGAAAAAGTTGGCTTAAAGCTCAACATTCAGAAAACTAAGATCATGGCATCCAGTCCCATCACTTCATGGCAAATAGATGGGCAAACAGTGGAAACAGTGAGAGACTTTATTTTGGGGAGCTCCAAAATCACTGCAGATGGTGATTGCAGCCATGAAATTAAAAGCTTACTCTTTGGAAGGAAAGTTATGACCAACCTAGACAGCATATTAAAAAGCAGAGACATTACTTTGCCGGCAAAGGTCTGTCTCGTCAAGGCTATGGTTTTTCCAGTGGTCATATATGGATGTGAGAGTTGGACTATAAAGAAAACTGAGTGACGAAGAATTGATGCTTTTGAACTATGGTGTTGGAGAAGACTCTTGAGAGTCCCTTGGACTACAAGAAGATCCAACCAGTCCATCCTAAAGATCAGTTCATTGGAAGGTCTAATGTTGAAGCTGAAACTCCAATACCTTGGCCACCTGATGTGAAGAGTTGACTCATTTGAAAAGATCTTGATGCTGGGAAAGATTGAGGTCAGGAGGAGAAGGGGACGACAGAGGATGAGATGTTTGGATGGCATCACCAACTCAATGGACATGAGTTTGGGTGGGCTCAGGAGTTGATATTGGACATGAAGACCTGGCATGTTGCAGCTCATGGGGTTGCAAAGAGTTGGACACGATTGAGCAACTGAAGTGAATTGAACTGATAGAGTCATCTTTCCAGTACAAAGATAATATATTGGAAAGGCTGTACTAGTTTCAGAAAATGTGCAGTTAAGTGTCCACCTGGGCCAGTTTCACATGAGTTATCTCACTGAATCCTCAACTAAACCTGCAGGGGTAGGGGAGGTATTTTTCCATTTTACAAATCAGGGCTCTCAAGCACAGAGAGTTTACCTTACCCAAGGTCACACAGTCAATGCTCCACGTAGAATTTGATTGTGAGTGCTCGGTCTCCAAAGCAACATTTTAAGAAATGATTATCAAATCCCTTCTACCAACCAAAAATGTTGGCAATCCTTATTCAGCAGGTGAATAGCAAAGGAATATCTCAACCTCCTTGCTCTTCACTTAAAGGCATGTGGTTTGCTTTTCTTTTGTTTGCACTTAGAAACTGGTGAAACCCATCCATGCTTATTTGTGTTCTAGCATCTCTGTGATCCCTACTGGGTTTAGGCATAGCTTTCAGTAATCCCACCAAATCAGTCCCTGCTGACCAGCCCCAGGGGTCATCATAAAATACTCAGGGTATTCTCATCTATTGAATCCTCTCATCAGGCAAACATTCTAACTCTTCTTTGAAAAAAAGAAAGGTAGTTTTGCATCCTGCTGAGGGATAAGATTGAACTAAATTGTATTTGAGCAGAAAATGTTATCATTTTAGGGGTTTGAGTACCAAAATATGGAATTCCTCCTAATTCTAAGATAAGCTTAGAAGATTATCAACATTCCAAAAAAGTTTTTTCAAACCAACAGCACTGGATTTCTGATCTTAAATTTTCTCTAATATTCTCATCTCTCAGAATAGCCATCTTCCATTTACTATTCATCCTCTAGGAATTTTATTATGTTGCTGAAGATCACTTGAATCCAAAGGAAACAATGCATGTAAGCAGGAGCAAGGTAGACGTGGCTGTATTAGTAACCAGCTTCCTATGAGTTAGTGCTCTGCACTAGAGTTTGTCCAGAGAAGCCCCCTGCAGGCTTCAGATCTGCTGATGATGCTCTCACTTGACCTTTTAAGGGGTTGATTTGCTCACAAGTAGGCAGAGAATGGTCATATTGAAAACTCTGAGAGGGGTGACCTTGATGTTTTTTTTCATTTCTATATCTCCCATAACTTAGGTCATGTAGTCACTAATAATGGAAGTCCACAAGTACCTGTTGAATGAATGGTTAAATGCCCTACCTCCCACCACCCCCCAGAAAAGAAAGAAAGAAAATGGAAAAGAAAGAGCCAAATCTGACATTTAACACTCTCTGATTTGTCTTACTTTTTCAACCTCATTTTCTGCCTGGTACTTTGGACACATGGCAAGCTCACAGGTCCAAGATCATGCCAGTCTGGTCATGCCCTTTTCCCACCTGCCTACTCCCCTTACTGTCAGAAGCCCTCATCATTATCTGAAGGCCAACTCCAAGGCCACTTCTTCTGAGACATTTATTTGTATAGATTTTGTGTGTTATTCATTTTTTCATTCCAAAGATATTTATTAACATTCAACTGTGTAGCAGCCTTCCTGCTAGGGCTGAATTGCCCTGAATCACCTCATTTGATCCTCGCAGTAATTCAGTATCTATTTATTCTTTTCTTTAACCAGCACTTATTGAACACATGTTAGTTAGCAGACCCTGCTGTAAATGCTAAAAGTTGAGTAGTGAGAACATTTGAAAGCATCACATCTTCCAGGGCTTTTATTCTAATGGAGAGATACAAACTTGGGAAATAAGTACAGAAATAAGTGAACAAGATAATGTCACATAGTGGTAAGCCATTATGGAGCTAAAGGCTGCTGATATGAAAGGGAATGACAAGAGTGGGGGATTAGAATTAATCCAGGTGATATTAAATAAGTTCCTCAAGGACAGTTTTACGTCTTATGCAACTATGCATTATCCAGTGCCCAGCACAGTGAGTTACATGCTCAGAGAACTTTGAACCTAGTGATCTGTAAGGTTTCTTTCAGCTCTAAAACTGTGCTGCTGAGAGTAAGAAGTAGATACAAGGTTTAAGTGTACAACATGAAATCTCCCTTAAAAAAAATATGCCGGGGATATCTCAGCTAATCCTTGGGCCTGGCAGCAGCAATATATTCTGCTCTGACTTCTGCCAGTCCTGTAGAGGAGAAGCAATAGTTTACCCAACCCCTAGAGTATTTTCCCTTTGACTTTGGAATGAATTGTATTTTTTTTCTTTGGAAGCAAAAATACCTTTGTAATTATATTTGGCTTAGATGAATGCAGTAATGAATTCTTAAAGTACACAGAATGTGATAATACCAAAGAAAATATAGCAGGAAGCCAAGGAGAGCCAGTCTAGGATTAAGATTTTGCTTGCAAAGCCTAATGTTTTCACTCACGGAAACTGCTGATGAATATTGCTAATGTAATGACAGGCAGAAGTTAACTGCTGATGACCAAAAGTAAAAAGAATTGTAAAACACCATGAACAGTAATTAATAGGGTTCCAATTGCAGACTCTCTCACCTAAATACTATTTATCCTATTCAGAATGATTTTGCCAACCAGTATGGGACAACCAGTTGGTGTTGTCTGCTCAGGAGTGATGATGAATTATATGGACTGAGGCACACATCTCTTCCTAGGAAGCCTCCTTCACTGGCTTTAGCCAGAGTCTGGCCAGTGTTTAGTTTTTCTCTGGGTGAAGCTTTATCAGCCTCAACAGGATGAAGTCTACAACGTATGCTTGGCGCTCTGCTCCAAGCAGCTCAGCTAATGGACCCAGACCGCAAGCCCGCTCTCTTTAGAGATCTGAAACCTGCAAACTGCCTTGATTAATTTCTAGTTAGGTGCAGAGTGGAAAGAGGAACTGCAAGGCCAAGAATTTGCTAATCTCAAACTTTTTTGTAAAGTGTGCTTTTCAGTAGAATGGGTGCTACATTTCTGCTTCAGACTTTACTGTAACCAGTTCTCTAGTTTAACCACATAAATGAGTGTGGAAACCCCCTTACAATCAGCTCAAGGAAAAGCTTGTCCTTTGAATTAACTGTTATTTAATTACATAGTTCTATGATATAAACACGTCTATTTAATATTTCATATTCAGGGTAACCTGTAGTGCCAAATGATAATTATGATGGTTTGCAGCTCCAGTGAAAGCATTCAGGCCCAGTGTAAGGGAGAAGAATAATAGATACAGGATAAAATGTGTCAGTAAAGCACATTCACCTCCCTAGACAATATTTACATTTTTTAGAAGAATGAACAGCTTTTTAAATGCTTTATGCTTATATTGCCCCTGAGTTTTTAAGAAGGCGTTCCCCTTTATAAACCTATCACTCGCTGAATACCATTTAATGAGTGCTTTTTTTTCTCCTGGTAGTATGACAATCTATGTTGACTGTTGGACTTTAATGGTATTTTCTCCCTGAAGTAAAATATTAGGAGTTTTCATTAGCAATGCAATAATTTTAATTCAGAGAGGAAATGATTTTAGCTAAAGGATTTTGGTGACATGGCCTTAATCTGCATAGTGTTTGTAATTGCCATTTTTCCAACTATTTGTTTTAATAACATAGCTAGATTTTGGCCACCATGCAGATCATCTATTCATATAGCACCATTAAACTAGAGTAGGGCCTCCCTGGTGGCTCAGACAGTAAAGAGTCGGCCTGCAATGCAGGAGCCCAGAGTTCAGTCCCTAGATTGGGAGGATCTCCTGGAGAAGGGAATGCCAATCCACTCCAGTACTCGTGCCTGGAGAATTCCATGAATAGAAGAGCCTGGCAGGCTACAGTCCATGGGGTTGCAAAGAGTCAGACAAGACTGAGCAATTAACACTTCTACTTTTCACTTTCGGAGTAGAGAGAAGTTTTGTAGTTCTTAGGGGTGTGGATTTCAGCACAGAGTCATCCAGGCAAAGTGAAAAGGTTTGTTGAATTTTGAGTATGAAGCATTACTTCCCCCGTCAACAAAAACATAAAATAGAGTGCTCACTATGTACCAGGAGTTGTGCTAAATGCAAAGAAATGAAAACATGAATAATTCAGGTCAATATTTCTCTTCTTCATTCAAAACTTGTGATTTTCCTAACATAGCAAAGTAATTTCCTCAGCCATCCATTTTAGCTTGGTACTGTAAATAATATTTAAGATAAGCTTAGCAGTATCAAAAGCACAATCTTTAATAATATTCAGGCTACTGATGATCTAAGCCAAATATATATGTTTTTTGAAATGCATTTAAGAAATGTATGAAAACATATACTTAGTATAAATCAAGGGTATTTGTTTAGGTTATAAAAGGATTCTTTATAAATGAAAAGAGGAATAGTTCAGCAGAGATGAAACAGCAGGAATAGTCAGCCTCTGGTTCAGTTGTTCGTTGAGCCTCTTAAAACCAGGCTTGATTTCACAGGCAGGTTCCTTTTAAGCATCTTTTCTCCCTGCTTTCTCATGTCTTAAAGCTAGGGAAATGATGAATGGGATGCGAGAATACTGGAGTGGGTGGCCATATCCTCCTGCAGGGGATCTTCCCTATCCAGGGATCGAACCTGCATCTCTTACGTCTCTAGCACTGGCAAGTGTGTTCTTCACCACTAGCTCCACCTGGGAAGCCCCTGATGTGTGAAAGGGTTTCCTATAATGCTGGTCACATAGTCTATGCTCTATAAAAAGCACCTGTTACTGCCAGACAATTAATCATGGAGTTTTCTTAATACTAAACAATTTTATTGTGTTTATAAGAGCTAATCACAAAATTTAAATCTTCACTAGCTTTTCAGCAACACATAGTAGAGAGACCTCTGGCAGTAATCTTTGAGATGTAAATTAAATGTTCATGTATCTTTGTATTTATCAAACACAATGAAAGCTACTAGCAAGGTTGCATTTTGCAGTTTTCAATTTTCTGTTCAGCCCTTTGCTGAGATGTCCTTGTTTGGCAAACAAAGGCTTTAACCACTTCTTCATTCATCCATCTCTCCTCTCCAGAATCCTCATGTTTTCCTCAACTTAATTATTGTATACCGACAGTAACTGCTGGTTGGTCATCCTTTTTTTATTTGATTAGACCCTTTCTCTCTGTCTGCAAATACAGATCAGACTTTCTTTAATTCTCAAGACGACTCTCATGACAACCTCCAAATAGATGATCTCTTTCTGTTTGTCAGAGGAACTTTCTTCTTTGCCCATTGGACTAATGTTTGCTCAACTGTTGCTTATCCTGTTGAGAACAGCTTCCCAGACTAAACTCCATCTGAAGCAATCAGAAACTAACAAGTATAAAAAGAGTAAAAGTGAACTTAAAAAAATATCTTGACACTAGCATTAAAAACACGTGGATGACAGAAAACAGCAAAATTCTGTAAAGCAATTATCCTTAGTAAGAAATAAATTAATTAAAAAATAAAATAAAAAGCTAAAAATACATGAATGAATCCTAGGAGTTTTAAATTAAAACATTGTACATATTTTATCATCAATAATGATAAATGAAAAGGTTATAAAATTAATTCTTAAGCCAGTGGAAATCTGCAAGTGTGTCTTACCTACAAAGACTATATTTTTTACTAAAGATATATTTATTTTATTAAATATATATGTTATATTTCAAATAATAGATGATTCATGCCCATGGTTTCTTATAGCTCTAAAAACATGTTATTAAATTTCATAGGAACATTCTCTAACTTTGAAACATGCTCTTTAATTCTTATTAATTATTGATCCTTGAACTCTTGATATCCTTATGTTAAATGTTGTTGCCAATAAAAGCTGGCCTCAAGCCAAGGCTTTTCACTTAATATTTGTAAAAGAACTGGTTTGATGATGGGCATATAATGAATTGTACTTGTAAAGATTTAGTTGGACCACAGTTTGATTGAACCTAAGAGTTTTCAATACTTGCTTTATTCTATTCCTATAGACATTAAGACATCAGTGTATCATTTCCCACATATATCGCTTGGATTACCTGCCAGAAATCCATGTACTGAAGTATCAGGGTCTTTGTTTTAAATGATCTCACCCGTAGAGTGATCCAAAGACTCAGGGCTGCAAGCTTAGCATTATTTGCATTTCACTCAGCGGGTCATGAACTGAGCAGAGTGTCATGAAATGAAGAATACACTGAAGGAATAAATGTTGTAATATATTTGTTCATTATTGTTTTCTGAATCATGACAAATCCCTCTGTGTTTCTTATCCATTTCAAAAGAAACACCTTTAAGCACTAGCTCAGTCAAAAAGCACAGACCCAATTAGGAGAGATAGTCCTTTAATTTTGCTTGTGTAGAGTGAATATAAAACAGCAAACAGAATAAACATTTATTTAAATTAGGGAAATGCCTTTTAAAGCTTTTCTAAAATAAATCATCCTTGGTAAGTTAAAGGTTGTTTTGGTTGAATGCTTTTTAAAGACCCCACATAACTGCATATATTTTAAGAGATGGTCATGGCTCATCTGCTCACGTACAGCATCATGTCAATATATGGCAAAACCAATATGATATTGTAAAGTAATTAGCTTCCAATTAAAATAAATAAATTTGTATTAAAAACAATGAACAGCCATCCTCTGAGAATTCCAGAAACAGGTGGTACAAATAATCATCCCAAATGTTTGGAACACTGTCGTGGCAACCAGATTCAAAAGACAAGTGTCCCAGCTCCACTATAAAGGAACAGGAGAAGGATTCTTTTGCACATCCAGTGTAGACATTCAATGAGTAAATGTGTGCAGTCTTGCCTTGGTAGAGGAATGAGGAGGTTATTTACTTATTAGCTTGTGATACACCACATGCCCTGGGGGATGAGCTCAAGGTGACTAATGGCAAGTAAGAGTTATCTGGAGATATATTTTCTGAAAATGGAAATTTCCATTCATATTGCAGTCTTTAAATACAGGTGATTAATATTGAAACTATTCATTATTTATAATGCTATTTTGTCCCCAGCTATATTTCCTTTCAGCCTGTGTGTAAACTGTCTGCAAATAGAGCCAGAAAAATGCCTGTTTGACCCTGAACTGACTTCATATTTCTGTGGCTGTTTTTAAATACTGCATGTTTCTGAGAAACAACAAGGTCCTATTGTAAAGCACAAGGAGCTATATTCAATATCCTGTAATAAAACATTATGGAAAGGGAAAATAATGAATAAAAAGTAAAAAACAGCCAAAAAATGAGATAAAATAAAATGGTACTGCTTGAAAAAGAACCTACATATTTCTGTGACTGTTTTTAAAAACATCAAAGTTTGTGTTGCATTAGTCATGTTTTAGGTGCAACCAAATATGATCATGCTAGAACAGCCTTTATTGTTTCATCTTTGAACAGTTCTGTATTTAGTAATTTGTGAGAAATATTTCTATAAAACAGGCTGTTATTTCCACCAGGGGATACACGGGTGATACCATCAGTCCAGGTAAAAGAAGACACCCACCCTCCAATCCACGTTTTCTTCCCCACTGCTGCTTCCATCCCAGTGCAGTCAGATAATCTGTACAGGTTTCTAGCAAACTGTATTATATAGAACAGGCTATTTTTTAACCTTTTAATTTATGAGTTTATTCTATTTTAAGGATATTAACTTTTTACCTGTTGTATCTGCTACTGGTATGTTTACTAGTTGTCATTATGCTTTCAATTCTGTTTTTGGTATTTGGGGGATTTATACAATGATTTGTGTATTTGAGATGTATCAGGTTTTATACTTTCTGACTTTAGCACTCATACTTAGAAACAACTCTTCCACTCTATAGTTATATAAATATTTACCTGCATTTTATGCAATACTTTACGATTTTATTTTTATATACCTTCCCAACGTTCTTGTCTGTAATGCTTTTCTCATCCAAACCAAATCTTACATAGTAAGCTGTTTGAAAAGTGAAGATCTGAGAAACATATCTATGTTTTTAGAGCTACTCCAAATTGTATAATGCAGAAAGTGAAGGAGTTTCATTTCAAAATGCCAAATAGTGAGTTTCACTGCCAAAATATAATTAGGACCTATTTTAATGTGAGAACATGAACTGAGAGTAATTTGTTATAATTTTAATGATATAAATTAATTCTCATTAGATTAAGACAATGACAATTAAGATGCCTATAATTATAGAACGATACATGTCATTATTTGGTGAGTTGGAAGAAAAGGTGACTAAGAGATAGAGTAGCTTATTGGGTTCTAGTTCTGACTTCAATAATACTCAGTTTGGGGCGATGGCCAATTCCTTTTCTCTTTGAGCATCAGTTTGCTTATCTCTCAAGTGAGGGCATTGGGCTTCTAGATGACCTCAGTAAGGTACCCACAGAACCTAAGATTCCTACCTGGACTAACAGAATAATAAACCCAAAATATCAGCTTCTTTCCTCTAGGATGGAACATACCACCTTTCAGGAGCATACACTAAGGAAATCAAGGGCTAAATTTGTCCTAACTTTTTGGAACAGTTTTCTCTTCTCAGATGAATAGGACATGGCTTTTAAAGCACTTATCTGACTTTGCTGTAACAAAGAACAGAAATGTGTTTTTGTAGGCTGGACTGTTTTAATACATTTTTAATGATTGGTCACTGTTCCGTTTTAGCATTTCTTAAAGTAATGCTAAGGGCACTGCTCTGCTGAGGACACCCCCCAAAAAAGGAGTTTGTCTTTAATTAGCCTGCAGCTTAGAAAACTAGCATTCTCCCGAGGGTGATATTAAAAACATGTTAAGATGCTTGCTCCTTGGAAGATAAGTTATGACCAACCTAGATAGCATATTAAAAAGCAGAGACATTACTTTGCCAACAAAGGTCAGTCTAGTCAAAGCTATGGCGTTTCCACTAGTCATGTATGGATGTGAGAGTTGAACTATAAAGAAAGCTGAGCACCAAAGAATTGATGCTTTTGAACTGTGGTGTTGGAGAATGCTCTTGAGAGTCCCTTGGACATCAAGGAGATCAAAGCCAGTCCATCCTAAAGGAAATCAGTCCTGAATATTCACTGGAAGGACTGATGCTCAAGCTGAAACACCAATACTTTGGCCACCTGATGTGAAGAACTGACTCCTTAGAAAAGACCTTGAAGTGGGAAAGATTAAAGGCAGGAAGAGAAGGGGGTGACAGAGGATGAGATAATTGGATGGCATCACAGACTCAATGGACATGGGTTTGAATAAACTCCAGGAGTTAGTGATAGACAGGGAGGCCTGGCCTGCTGCAGTCCATTGGGTCACAAAGAGTCGGACATAACTGAGTGACTGAGCTGAACTGAGCAAATAGTATGAGACAGGCACCAACTGTTCAGAAAGGGCTTTGACTATTAAACTATAGATCTTCCTCAGCTTATGACAAGATTACATCCCAATAAACCCATTGAAAATATCACACTGAAAATGTATTTAATACATCTCATCTACCAAACATCATAGCTTAATCTAGCCTGCCTCAAACATGTTCCAGAACACATATTAGCTTATGCTTGAGCAAAATCACCTAATACTAAGCCTATTTTCTAACAATATAGTGTTGACTATCCCATGAAATTTATTGAATACTGAAAGTGAAAAAATAGAATGACTGTACAGGTCCAGAATGGTTGTGGTGTGTAACAGTTGTTTACTCTCATGACCCTGTGCATGACTGGGAGAAAGTACCCTACCACATATTGGTAGCTAGAGAAAAGATCAAAATTCAAAATTTAAAGTGTGTTTTTGTTTGTTTGTTTGTTTGTTTGTTTACTGAATTTGCATCACTTTTGCAGCATCGTATAGTCAAACCATCCTAAGAACCATCTCTCTTGCTTACCTCTGCTGGGGGCTTAGGTAGCAGCTAAACATCTTTCCTGAATATACACTGGAAACCTTAGAAATTGAAGTGTGTACCAAAACTAGCTAGGAACTTGGAACAGAGTAGCAAGCAATCAACAAGGTCCCTATCATTCGGTAGCATACTTTCTAGTTGGGAAAAAAGATAATCAGCAATAAACAAATATAAAATCACTTCTGCTCATCTGAAATGCTTAGAAGAAAATTAAGCAAGATAAGTGAACAGAGCAACCAAGAGTGGAAGTATTTTAGAGTGTTCAGAAGAGGTTCTCTAAATATTTGATACTTGAACAGAGAACTAAGACTTGGGGAAAGAGCATCCCAGCCAACAACAAATTTAGACCCAAGGGGAAAAGAACCTCGGAGTGTTATTTGAAAGACTGAGAAGGCCAGTGTAGTAGGGGAGCAGGGTTGGTGAGAACTGTAGAACATCAAATCAGAGAAGACATGGTAAGCAGCGGTCAGCTTTTATGAAACCAGATTCTCTGAGCGCAATGAAAAGCTGCTGCTTCTTTTTTAAACAGAAAACAGAGTGACTCGATTCACAGTTTCAAAAGATATCAGTGAAATAGAATTGAGAACCAAGAAACAAATCCATATTTGACAGTGGAATCAAGAATATTCAATACAAGAGAGATAGTATTTTCAATAAATGGTATTGGGAAAACTAGATACTCAAATGCAAAACAATGAAATTAGACCCCTATCTTATACTACTCACAAAAACTAACTAAAAACTGACTAAATACTTGAATGTAAGATCTGAAACCATAAAACTCCTAGAAGAAAACATAGGGAAAATGCTCCTGACATTGGTGTTAGCAGTGATTTTTTAATATGACCCCAAAAATAAAGGCATTATATATTATATGTTTATTATATATATCATATATAGTTTACATTATATTTATGCATTTTTTCAATCACAATAAAGAAAGAAATCCTGCATTTCTGACAACATGGATAAGCCTTGAGGACATTATCCTGTGTGAACTAAGTAACCAGCCACAAAAAAGACAGAAACAATATGATCTCATTTCTATGTGGAATCATTTAGGGAAAAAACAAAATTTATACAAAAACAGAGAAGAATGGTGATTGCTTGGGGCAGAAGAATTGGGGAAAATGTGAGATATTTATACCACACTTCTAGTAGTAAGATTAGTAAGTTCTGGGGATCTAATACACAGCTTGCTGACGGTTGTATTGTGTACTTGAAAGTTGCTAAGAGAATATTTTAAATATTCTCACCACACACTCTCTTTCACACATACACACACACACACTTGTAATTATGTGAATGATGGATGCATTAACCTTACTGTGATAATTATTTCACAATATATACATATCAAATTGTCACATTATATACTTTAAACTTATACAGCATTTTATGTCAACTATTTCTCAGTTAAGCTAGAATAAAAGATAATTCCAGCTGCCTTGTGTAATGCAGACTCTAAGGAGAAAGAAAGAAGCATGCAGAAAGTTAACAGGCAGTTGGGAGAATCACTGATCTTGGATTTGGGAGATTATGATGGAAGAAATGAGAATTATCCTAGGAGTATAGACTTAGAAAGTAAAATTGCTATATTCTTTCCCATGCTGAGATTCTCTTTTCAAGGCTAAAATTTGGAAGCTCTGTATTTTATTTATAATAAGGGATGTCATTCCCTTTTATAAGCTCATATTAAATGTCATTCTTCTTATTTTATTTTAATATCAAGAGCATTTTGTATTTGGGTATAGACAATTAACAGGGTTTCCCTGATGGTTCAGATAGTTTAAAAACCCATATGCAATGCTGAAGACCTGGGTCCAATCCCTGGGTTGGAAGATCCCCTGGAGCAGGGCATGGCAACCCACTCCAGTATTCTTGCTGGAGAATCCCCAAGGACAGGGGAGCTTGATGGGCTACATTCAGTGGGGTCACAAAGAGTTGGACACAACTGAGCAACTAAGCACATAGCCAATTAACAATGATGTGGTATTCCAGATGAACAGCAAAGGGACTAGGTCATACATATACACATAGCCATTCTCCCAAATGCCATTTATAAATAATGGCAAACTTTTTAAGTAACATCAAAGAAAGTTGGTTTCTTTTAAATGCCTAATATTCATATTGCCAAGAGAAGATACATTTATTGATACATTTTATATAGGTCTTAATGAAGTCCTTTATCATTTGTTCCTATTAAAATTTTTGACTAGAATTCTGTAGCCCATTTAAATAGTGAAGAAGATAGCCTTCAATAAATGGTGCTGGGAAAAACTAGATATTTAAACGCAAAAGAATGAAATTAGATTCCTATCTTACTCTGCTTATAGAACCTGTGTGTGTGTCTATGTGTATGTTTGTGTTCGATCGTGTCCAACTCTTTGTGGCCACATGGACCATAGCCTAGCAGGTTCCTCTGCCCATGGAATTTTCCAGGCTGGAATACTAAAGTAGGTTACCACTTCCTCCTTCAGGGGCTCTTCCTGACCCAGGGATCGAGCCCACATCTCTTGTGTCTCCTGTACTGGCAGGCAGATTCCTTACCACTAGAGCCACTGTTTAGAACCTACAATAGAAGACACTCCTTTTGGACTCCATTCCATTTTCTTCCCCCAGGCATACAATTACCCATGCTAGCTGCAATGATGTGAAAAATCACCACACAGGTTTTTACTGAGGAATGGGCTCTGATGGTCCAGTCATTCCCAGAAGATGGCTGTGTAATATAGAGCACTGTCTCTCTGAGAATTGGTCTTCTAATATTGTAATTAAAATAAGGAGATTATCCTTCATATCCTTTTAGGATTTTAGATAATCCGAAGAGTTCTTTCCACTTCCAAAATTTTAAGATGGTTCCTCTTCTGATTTTCATATGCTGTTGACACAATCCATTTCTTATTTAGTTAATTACACAATGCTAAATATGTCAGCCATTTTTCTGCTGATGATTTCCCAGTTTTATATCTCAAGTTCAGGATGCTCTCATGAGGTTTATTCTCATATACCAAATGGCTTCCTGAACATGTCTACCTGGATATTATATCAGTACTACAAATACTCTATGTCCAAAATGACTGATTCATTAACTTTCCCCATAAACTTCCTCCTTTTTCTGTATACTCTCCTCATTTGTTTAGGTTGCTCTCTCTTTGACTGTCTTCTACTACACCATTCTAGCAAATAACCATCTGCTTACTTGTCTACTTATCTGAGTCTACAAGACTCAGCTTAAGTTACCTTCTTACACAAAATTTTTCTAACCCCACTTCCTAGGCAAGAAGAATGTCTTATTGCCTGTGGCATCTTGATTAACACCAGAGCATTTGCCTGAGTTTGTTCACCTGTTTATTTGTATACATTTTGAAATCCTTGAGGGGAATTATAGTTTCTTACTTCCTTGTGATTCTATGCTCAGCTTAGAATGTATCACAGTAGATGATTAACAAATATATTATGAATGAGTAAAAATGAAAAATCTCTGATCTGAGAATTGCTCATGTCCCATTTTTTAATCTGAAATATATTCTCACATTAATAATATCTCCAAGACAGGGAGAAGCCATTGGCTTTCTTGCTTATTTTTGACTTGTTTACCAGTTTATGAAGACTCATATAAATGTTTGCTTTCATTTGTTTGCACCCAGACTTCCATGAGATATCAGTGTTCTTTCCATGTACGTTCTGTCTTGCAGAGTGTGAGACTTTTCTTTTTCCTTTCTTCCTTGAGATTGAGATTAGAATAATGATGTCCAGCCAGTTTTTAATAAATGTTCATTCCTGAACCCCGCATTTGCCTTAGTTCCCTCGGGAAAACACCTAAAGTTTCTTCTATGTAGACATTTATATATAAACCAATTTTATCATCAGCAGTTAGCAAATACACTTCCAGCTCTTCAAAACGTTAATGAAATTTAGACATGATTCTTAGCTCTTATTCAATAAGCATACTTGGGTGAATAAGCTGTCAAATTTGAGTGGCTGAATTTTTCTCAGCATCATCTTAAAATACCTCCTACTCCCTGATCAGGCTAGAAAAAATTAACCAAAGTGATTTATTTTAGCAGTGTCAATAAATCATGTGTGACTTGTTAAAATGATAGAGTCAGCTTTCTTTCCCATTATGTTTTTAAAACTTACGGGTACCGGAATAATTAACAGACAAATCAGTAAGAACTTTGCCTTATAAGAGAAGTTTCTTTCTCTGAGGTCACAAATCCTTTAAGATTTTGAGTCTGCTCTTCACTTTCTTACCTTGAGTGGGTAGTGCTTTGTCACTCCCACAGTCATTTTCTTCCTTCTGCCAGTCTTCCTGACATTTCTTGATAGAGTCAGGAATAGCATTTTGTCAGTTAATTTATCTTTAAAAGATCACAGGTTATCACAGACTATCTCAGCAGAAATGAACATGATACAGAACATAGTTCAAACCAAGTAAACATTAATACTGATAATAATTATTAATCTTTATTAAGTTCTAGTTATAATTATATAATTAATGCAGTCAATCCTCAAAATGGCCCTGTAGTTTAAGCATCCTATGTCAGCCTTTGACAGGGGCTTCCCAGGTGGCTCAGTGGTAAACAATATACCTGCCAGTGCAAGAGATGTGGGTTCGATCCCTGGGTTAGGAAGATCCCCTGGAGGAGGAAATGGCAACGCGCTTAAGTATTCCTGCCTGGAGAATCCCCATGGACAGAGGAGCCTGGCAGGTTACAGTCCATGGGGTCATAAAGAGTTAGACATGACTGAGCATAGCACAGCACGTCACAATGTAAAAGCACATTCCTTTTGCAGAGCAGAAGAAAAGGATTGGAGAGGAGAGGCCACGTGGCCAATGGATGACTGAGTTAAAATTTGAACTCCTGTCTTCACATTTGTTTTCATTTCACCAATGTTTATAAGAATATGTGAATGCAATTGTCCATGTCTTGAATGACAAGGGCTCTTGAGGAGAGGTGCTTAAGGCAGATGGTGATCTGTTCAGCAGGCGTGTAGCCTGTATTCCTGTTGTCACATAGTTGGAAGAAGATTCAGATGGCTGAGATGAAACTGTGCATGTAATGAGTTGAACGGGGGTTTGCCTGACTCGCATGGATGTTTCTTTGCCTTCTAGGAAGATTTCCAACCTGCAGCAGCCTCAGAGACCAACTGGGAGTCAGTCACAAGCTCTATCTCAGTAAGTAATTTATTCTTCTGTTGCCTGCAAAAACAACGGATGGAGTAGTAGCTGAGGTCAATCCTGGAATGACTTCAGCTGCATGAAGGATCTATGGCTTGATCCAAAGCCAGATCTCAAGCATGATGTGTTCTTCCATTTCTTTTAGGTTACAGTGGGCTATGTCAGATGCCCTTTTGCCTTCTCTTTCAGAAAGGTTTCCAAGAAATGTCAGTACCCATTGAAGGAACACGGGAGACAATGACTTAAGTATTTATGAGTTCCAAAGCAGAACATTCCAGTGAAAGGACTATCCAGACATATAAAATATGTGAAACAGGTTCAGGGCACAAGCTCAAGTGGGGAATTTTGAAATAGTTTTTTGAATATTCCAGGGGAAGCCGTTAACCTTTGCATTTTCAATGGTATTTTCATATATGAAAAAGCCCCAGTGTTAATCTCAAGATAAAACTTAAATGCAAGCCAGACTTGTGTTCTGTATGTCTTAGAAATAAAACATAACTCACCCTGAAACTTAAAATGGTTCGTGCTCCATTTGTTTTCCTCCAAATTTAGTCATTTCTCACTATTCTGTCTATTTATCTACTTTGTACAGAAATAGTAGGTTTTGTTTTCACCAATCCTGTGGGTAGCACTTGTGTAGCAATAAACTAAAATATGATAAACGCAGTTGTTTATTATAAGCTTAAGAGCATGGAGAAAATTTGGCTATGGTTCTAAAGTATGTTAGTGTGGCTAAGTCAACATTGATTTTTTTTTTCCCCTGAAGTGATAGTCTATCTTTTGTTCTTGAGGGTATTTTTAAAATATACCCTGAGATGCCAGGATTTCCTCATCTATGGATTCTGTGACTCTAATTCACCAAGTGTGGCTGCTGGACTAGAATATGATCTGATGGAGATCAGTGAGGTCTCTAATGGTGATTTTACAAAAGCTTTGTTCATCTCTGACAGTTGGGAATGAACACTCTGAAATTAGCTGGGTATAGGCAATTATTGTCAGGTAGGAGAAAATTAAAATAATGCTGGGGTACTAGGGAGCTAGGAGGCTAGGCAGGAGGTGTGGGTGGTTAGCGGCTGACTGACAATTTAAGGTACATGTCTGTGGCAGCTTTTCCACCAGGACTGAGTGTTCTGTTCTGTCAGGAGATCCTCTGGCTTCTCAAGTATCTTCTGCATGATAGCTCAGTGTTGCCTCACCATTCTTTGCCCCAAGGGCAGAAATTAATAAGCTTGAAGTCCCCTTCTAATTCAGGATAGCCCAGGTCCTCTTAAACAGAAGGATTGTCCCATCGGTTTGGTGTGTCTGTGTAAGCTCAGCCGTATGTCTGAATCTACTGGAAACTTTTCCAGATTGAGTTCTAAGTCCAGGTTCTGCTGAGTCCTTTTGGAAGATGAGGGAGACCTCACTTCCTTTCTCAGCATTCTGATTTTCAAAAACTTTCTGAAGCAGGAGCAAGAGCCTTTGGATCTCCCATTAACTTCTATGTAAACCATTCTTTGCTTCTATTGAAACTGGTTTACAGTTTTCAGAACTTTTTTTTTACAAATTTTTATCATTTTAAAGTAATTCACTTAGCTTTTAGTTTGATTTTTATGAACATAAAACAAAATCTGAGTGAGATCAAATTTATAGTGCCATTGAAAGAAGCACAATCAACTAGTATTTCCCTCAAAAATAGTTTTGAAAAAATTGCCTCATAAACAAAAATGTTCTCCTTTGTTGATTAGGTCACCTAGTCAGTTATAAATATTTTCTTAACCATCATTAGTGTGTTAGTTGCTCAGTCATGTCTGACTCTTTGTGACCCCATAGACTGTAGCCCACCAGGCTCCTCTGTCCATGGAATTCTCCAGGCAACAATTCTGGAGTGGGTAGCCTTTCTCATCTCCAGTGGATCTTCCCAACCCAGGGATCAAACTCAGGCTTCCTGTATTGCAGATTCTTTACCATCTGAGCCACCAGAGAATCCCCAACCATCATTAGTATTCCAAGTAAAAACTTGAAAAGAGCAGCAAAACTCATATACAAAGTCACTTTTACATTGTACCTATAGTTTGTATTTGCTCTTCAAACTAATATTAGAAGAGCTTAGATTCCCCCCTCATCCTCAGGGACTAAGAGCACCTCCATAGCTTTCTTTTGGAGAGACATCTGAATAGACATTACACCTTAGGTACTGTTAAGACTAAGTTCAGGAAGCTCCTTGCCAAGAGTTCCCCAGTATCATTTAGGTAGCTTTGCTTGCAGTTGAATGGCTTGATTGATGTACCTGCTTTTGTCTCAAAAAAAGAAGGAAAAATGTAATTTCAAAGCTTTCATATGCTGTCATGCACCTAACTTTGGCCAGCTCATTTTGATTTTGTGGACCTTAGACCACATTATTGTGATGCAAAGCTAATTGTAAATCATGTGGTCAGTAAGAGCCAAGTAGACTGTAGATCCAGACAATACAAAGTTGAATGGGAATTTGGACTTGTGTTACTGAATCATAAATTTAGCTGCCTTAAGCATAGTGTATCAAGGGGGTTGTGAAAGACAGAAGTAATTTGCTTTAATCAGGGTTCAGCTTCTATGAGCCACACACACACATACACAAACACAAACACAAATACACTCCTAGATTAAGGAGCTGGACTGGTACCTTTACCAACCTATCTCATGTCTCACTCTTTACATTCCAATCCCATCTGCCACTTACTCCCTTTTCCTACAAGGTGTATTTGAATTACAACAAATTATACCAATAGTAGGTATTTAAGCATTATAAAAACCTCTTAACAATATTGCATAGAACAAAGGAATGCAGTATTGCATAGGAACCTGGAGTTGGGTCCATGAATCAAGGTAAATTGGAAGTAGTCAAACAGGAGATGGCAAGAGTGAAGATCAACGTTTTAGGAAGCAGTGAACTGAAATGGATTGGAATGGGTGAATTTAACTCAGATGACCATTATATCTGCTACTGTGGGCAAGAATCCCTTAGAAGAAATGGAGTAGCCATCATAGTCAACAAAAGAGTCTGAAATGTGGTACTTGAAGGCAACTCAAAAATGAGAGAATGATCTCTGTTGGTTTCCAAGGCAAACCATTCAATTTTACAGTAATACAGGTCTATGCCCCAACTAGTAATGCTGATAAAGCTGATGTTAAATGGTTCTATGAAAACCTACAAGACCTTCTAGAACTAATATCCATAAAAGATGTCCTTTTCATTATAGGGGAGTGGAATGCAAATGTAGGTAGTCAAGAGATACCTGGAGTAACAGGCAAATTTGGCCTTGGAGTACAAAATGAATCAGGGCAAAGGCTAATAGAGTTTTGCCAAGAGAACAAACTGGTAATATCAAACACCCTCTTTCAACAACACAGGAGAAGACTCTACACATGGACATTATCAGCCCATAGCGATAACAGCTGATCTTTCAATAGAAACTCTTCAAGACAGAAGGGAATGGCAGGACATACTTAAAGTGATGAAAGAAAAAAAACCTACAGCCCAGAATGCTGTACCCAGCAAGGATCTCATTCAAATATGAAAGAGAAGTCAAGAGCTTTACAGACAAGCAAAAGCTGAGAGAATTCAGCACCACCAAACCAGCTCTCCAACAAATGCTAAAGGATCTTCTCTAGACAGGAAATACAGAAAGGGTGTAAAAACTCAAACGCCAAACAACAAAGTAAATGGCAACAGGATCATACTTATCAATAATTACCTTAAATGTAAATGGATTGAATGCCCCAACCAAAAGACAAAGACTAGCAGAATGGATACAACAACAATACCCCTTTATATGTTGTCTATAAGAGACCCACCTCGAAACAAGGGACACATACAGACTGAAAGTGAAGGGCTGGAAAAAGATATTCCACGCAAATAGAGACCAAAAGAAAGCAGGAGTAGCAATACTCATATCAGATAAAATAGACTTTAAAACAAAGGTTGTAAAAAGAAACAAAGAATGACACTATATAATGATCAAAGGATCAATCCAAGAAGAAGATATAACAATTATAAATATATATGCACCCAACATAGGAGCACCACAATATGTAAGACAAATGCTAACATATATGAGAGGTGAAATAAACAATAACACAATAATAGTGAGAGACTTTAACATCCCTCTCACACCGATGGATAGATCAACTAAACAGAAGATTAGCAAGGGAACACAAACTTTAAATGATACAATGGACCAGTTAGACCTAATTGATATCTATAGGACATTTCACCCTAAAGCAATGAATTTCACCTTTTTCTCAAGTGCACATGGAAACTTCTCCAGGATAGATCACATCCTGGGCTATAAATCTAGCCTTGGTAAATTCCAAAAAATTGAAATCATTCCAAGCATCTTTTCTGACCACAATGCAGTGAGATTAGATGTCAATTACAAGAGAAAAACTGTTAAAAATTGCAACATATGGGGGCTGAACAATACACTGCTGAATAACCAACAAATCACAGAAGAAATAAAAAAAGAAATCAAAATATGCATAGAAATGAATGAAAATGAAAACACAACAACCCAAAACCTATGGGACACTGTGAAAGCAGTGCTAAGGGGAAGGTTCATAGCAATACAAGCTTACCTCAAGAAACAAGAAAAAAGTCAAATAAATAACCTAACTCTACACCTAAAGCAACTAGAAAAAGAAGAAATTAAGAACCCCAGGGTTAGTAGAGGAAAGAAATCTTAAAAACTAGGGCAAAAAAAAAAAAAAATCAATGCATGAAAATATAGGGAAAAAACACACCTAGTTTCCCCTATGAATAAAGGACTTCCCCAATTTCAATTACTGGGAAAAAACTGCCACAATTCACACAAATGTATCTTAGGTGATAGGGCAAGATGTTTTAAAATAATAACTTTTGGATGGATGTTGAGAGATAGAGAAATATATATCTATAAGATGATAAGACATGATTATATTTTTACTCTTACAACTAACACTAATAAATACATGCTATTCCTCATATAGAAGGCTTTCCTACTGTTGTTTAGCTGCTAAATCATGTCTGACTCTTTGCAGTCTCATGGACTCTAGCCTGCCAAGCTTCTCTGTCCTTGGGATATCTGATGCAAGAATACTAGAGTCGCCATTTCCTTCACCAGGGGATCTTCCTGATTGAACCCATATCTCCTGCTTGGCAGGCATATTCTTTACCGCTGAGCCACAAGGAAAGCTCTTTACTACTGAGCTATTATCTATTTTTTAATCTTTAAAAACTATATCAAAAATTGTCAAAACTATATGGATGTACATTTTACTAAGAAATGTTGTGAATGGAATTTAGTAGGAATTCTGAAGATCACACTATAATAATAAATTGACAAATATATCACTCCTTTAACTCTGGTTAAATCCCCCAATAAGAAACTGCTGATTAACTTTACATTATATAGCTATGAAGGAAGTGTTCAGTAGTGGAATAGCTGATAAGCCTTTGGTAATCAAAGCTGAAGAATTTTTGTTTGCCTTATTTTTTCTATATATTTATTTCTCCCAGTATCATCATGGTTTTCTAAGATTATGCAAACAAAAAGTAGATGACCTGCTTCCCTAATCCTATGCTTAGGACAACAACAAAAATGTCTATTAATGCATGAAACATATCAATTTTGATTGTTTTTCCCAACATATTTTCTTAAGAGAATGGCGTTGTCTGAGAAATATTGGTAATAAAACTAAGAAATAAATAGTATCCCTTATGTACTGACTTGTGTAAGAAAACATTTGCTTTTATATGTACATGTGCAAATTTTTCATGTGGACTATTATGTATTATAATTGCATTTCACTTACCATATTAAAAAACGTCAAATCCTAAAACCAAGCAAAAAAAAAAAAAACTAGGGCAGAAATAAATTCAATAGAAACAAAAGAGACCATAGCAAAAATCAACAAAGCCAAAAGCTGGTTCTTTGAGAAGATAAATAAAACTGATGAATGATTAGCCAGATTCATCAAGAAACAAAGGGAGAAGAATTAAATCAACAAAATTAGAAATGAAAATGGAGATACAGAGGAAAACTAAGATGGCGGAGGAATAGGATGGGGAGAACACTCTCTCCCCAATAAATATACCAAAAGAACTTTTAAAGGCTGAGCAAACTCCAAAAAACAGGAACTGAATGCTGGCAGAGGACATCGGGCATCTGGAGAGGCGACCCATTGCCGACGTGAGGAGGTAGGACAAAAGAAAGAAAAGAAAAAAAAAAGTAGAGGGAGAGACAAAGAGCTGGGGACGGGTTCCGTCCCGGAAGGGGAGTCTGGAATAAAGAGGAAAAAAAAAAAAAGAGGAGAAAGGTTTCCGAATACCAGGGAGCATTCTCTCTGGCAGATCTGCGGTGGATCTTGGAGAGCAATAGAGCTGAGAGCAGAAGCAGATTAATAGCTAAGCCCTGCAAGGTTCGTCTCTGGCTACAAGGAACAGCCGAGCGTGGCAGCACAGCCGAAGCGGACTGCTCCTGCTCAGGGAGGGGCGGGCCGCGGGCTCAGGGAACGGAGCAGCCTGAGGGACCTAACCTTCCAGGAAAAGCTCCCTCTCCCCCCCAGGTCCATGCACAAAACAAAGGGCGGTGAGGAGTCAACAGAGAGGCTGGGCAGCTGCGGGCTGGGACCGGCCCAGCCCCCGCCTGAGAGCAGTGAGCATAACCCAGCCCCGGGGAGGCTAACCAAGACTTCTGGGGATTCTGGACAGATCGGTGCTGTATACACCTTAGAAGGAGTGCTCAGCTGCACGCCGAGAAAACAGAGCGGCCGGGCCGGGGGAGAGGAGAAGCCCCACTCCCCAACTGTGCTGGGCGGATGACAGAGAGCCTGAGCAGAGGGGGCGGGGGAAGCCCTCTCACCAGGAGCCGGGCAAACTCCAAAATTAAATCTCTGCCGGTAGATCAGACTGCATAGAAAAGAGACTCTAGGACTGTGAGAAGGACAAGCCTAACCAAGAAGGCCTGCTTAGCTGCACGCTGAGAAAACAGAGCGGCTGGGCCGGGGTAGAGGAGAAGCCCCACTCCCCAACTGCTGGGCGGATGACAGAGAGCCTGAGCAGAAGGGGCGGGGGAAGCCCTCTCACCAGGAGCAGGGCAAACTCCAAAGCGCTGAATAGACACTTAAAAGACTAGCAGACAGAAGATGCTGAGGCGAGCGGAGCAAACAGCTTTGAAACTGACAGGAGAAGCAAATTAAAGCCCTGCAGGTGGCGCTAACTGCATAGAAAGGAGTCTATAGACTATGAGAAGGAGAAGCCGGACCAGGGAATCATCTGAAAATCTACAGACCCTTCCCTTCACCGAATGCACCAGCACCAGAGAAAGCCTTCATTATAACTTAACAGTGAGGAAACCTAGACTCACCCACCAGAAAACCACACAAGCCTTTCCATCCAGGAAACTTCGACAAACCACACATCCAACCCCTCCCATAGAGAGGAATCCCCACAATAAAGGGACAACACAGCAAGATAAACAAGATGAAAAGGCAGAGAAATACCCAGCAAGTAAAGGAACAGGATAAATACCCCCTAGACCAAACAAAAGACGAAGAGATAGGAAGTCTACCTGACAAAGAATTCCGAATAATGATAGTGAAAATGATCCAAAACCTGGAAAATAAGTTGGAGTCGCAGCTCAATAACCTGCAGGCAAGGATTGAGAAGATGCAGGTAAGCTTTAACAAGGACTTAGAAGAAATGAAAAAGAGTCAAAATACAATGAATAATGCAATAAATGAGATCAAAAACACCCTGGAGGGAACCAACAGTAGAATAACAGAGATAGAAGACAGAATAAGTGAGGTAGAAGACAGAATGGCAGAAATAAATGAAACAGAAAGGAAAAATGAAAAAAGAATTAAAAGAAATGAAGACAATCTTAGAGACCTCTGGGACAATATTAAATGCACCAATATTCGAATCATAGGAGTCCCAGAAGAAGAAGACAAAAAGAAAGACCATCAGAAAATTCTTGAAGAGATAATTGTACAAAACTTCCCTAAATTGGGGAAGCAAATAGCCACTCAGGTCCAAGAAACACAGAGAATCCCAAATAGAATGAACCCCAAGCGGGACACCCCAAGACACATATTAATCAAATTGGCAAATATCAAATACAAAGACCAAATATTAAAAGCAGCAAGGGAGAAGCAAAAGATAACTCACAAGGGGAATCCCATAAGGATAACAGCTGATCTCTCAACAGAAACGCTTCAGGCCAGAAGGGAATGGCACAACATGGAAGAAAACAATCTACAACCCCGACTACTGTACCCAGCAAGGATCTCATTCAAATTTGAAGGAGAATTCAAAATTTTCTCAGACAAGCAGAAACTGAGAGAATTCAGCAACACCAAACCAGCCCTCCAACGAATGTTAAAGGAACTTGCCTAGATAGGAAACACGGATGGGATAGATAATCTGGAACCCAAAACAATAAAATAAATGGCAGCAGGATCATACTTATCAATAATTACCTTAAATGTAAATGGGCTGAATGCCCCAACCAAAAGACAAAGATTGGCATATTGGATACAGAAGCAAGACCCCTATATATGTTGTCTACAAGAGACCCACCTCAAACCTAGGGACAAATATAGACTGAAAGTTAAAGGCTGGAAAAAGATATTCCATGCAAATAAAGACCAAAAGAAAGCAGGAGTGGCAATACTCATATCTAATAAAGTAGACTTTAAAATAAAGGCAGTGAAAAGAGATAAAGATGGACATTACATAATGATCAAAGGATCAATCGAGGAAGAAGAAATAACAATTATATATATTTATGCACCTAACATAGGAGCTCCACAATATGTAAGGCAAATGCTAACAAATATGAAAGGGGAAATCAACAACAACACAATAATAGTGGGAGACTTTAATACACCACTCACACCAATGGACAGATCAACTAGACAGAAAAGTAACAAGGAAATTCAAACTTTAAATGAAACAATAGACCAACTAGACCTAATTGATATCTATAGGTCATTCCACCCTAAAACAAGGAATTTCACCTTTTTCTCAAGTGCACACAGGACCTTCTCCAGGATAGATCACATCCTGGGACATAAGTCTAACCTTGATAAATTCAAAAATATTGAAATCATCCCAAG